>JAMKCH010005413.1:0-32344 GCA_023653785.1 Ophioderma brevispina
AATCCTCAGTTGTTATCTGACCACTGTAGCGCATGTTATCAAAAACTGGGCAGTTATCATTATCATCTCTTACTGTGATAATAACCACTGTAGTAGCCGATCTGTTTCAAAAGGGAACAGATAACATGTATTGGAAAATGTTGTAACAATTTTATCAATAAATGATCAATTTGAAAAAGAAAGAGAAGTTCAACTGATTGAGCTCTTGTAAAGAGCGCGCAAGTTAGAAGTGGTAGTATCATGAACAGGGGCGTATACAAAGATGTGACCATAGACATTTGTTTTCATCTTTCACGGAAACTTACAAGATTTAGATTTGCCCAAGTTTTCCATTTTCACAGGAAAGGTGAATGTATGGTAATTCTACAATGCATCATTCTTGTCCACCAATATGACTGTTTATTCAATATGGCCTATTTCAAAATGTCAGTTGATGGCGCGCTTTGATGTTATGAGTAAAAAGTTATGTCACAGTGCGTAAATGCCACTGTGTTTTAACTTCTGTCTGTTCTTGTAGAGAAAATACAAACGTACGATTTCTTTTCAGAGTAGTTCGAACCTCTATGTAAGATTAAGAACACGTAAAACACTTATGCTACGGTTCAGATGATACAAAAAAAAAATCTCAACGTTTTGGGGGAAGGCGGGGTTACGAGGCATGGCTGTGGAGCATGGAATGCCCCGTTAAAGCAATAATAGCACATTTTTGTGAAGAGCGCCCACAATTTTTTTAAAAAAATTGAGATTTTGTACACGGTTGCATTTTGACTGTACATGTGAAAGGTTAAGTTCGAAAATGTCTATGTGTCGTAAACAGAGGAATTTTGTAATTAGAATAATTAATATCGGAGATCTCCGATAATAATTCAACGGCTGCTGGAAACGGCCTACCAACATGAAATAGCCGGGAAATAGCGCCATGTACGTATCTACGCTCATCCATTAGTTGTTTTATTGGTTCAGGCAAGTTAGAGGTCATTTCAATAGGTGGCACTATTTAATCATGGACGGACATAAACTTAGCATTTCTAGCTCTGCCGTTAAGTACAATCTGGGATCCCATTCTAATCACACAATCGCCTATTTTACGATAAATACGCATTTTCGGGCATTCTCGTTCGCAGGTGTAGTTTCCTAGACAATTACCTACTTAACTGTGCAAAAATATCAAATTTTGAAAATTGGAGGCGCTCTTCAAAAAATGTGCTGTTATTGCTTTAAGGCTGGATGGGCAGATGTCCGCCACTTAATTCTCATTTCACATTAAATCATCATTCTCCACTTATAGCATACCTAGGAGGTTCTGTGCCTCTGTCTTGAGCCTCCACCACCAATGTGTACTCTCTATAGGTCTCATAATCAGTATCAGTAGATGTAACTGTAATATCTCCAGTCGTTCTGTGAATCTCAAACACAGACAGGCCTCCATTGTTGGCAGATTTGATAGTGTATAAGATATCGGATGTGCCTGCATTTTGACTTGTTGCATTCACCTGGTAGTTTGAATTAAAAACACCAAACATTAACAACTCTTTATGTAATACCGACGCACCGGACTAGGTGTCATATAATACAGTGTCCGTGTGACTGAGTGCCCT
Source organism: Ophioderma brevispina (assembly GCA_023653785.1). Lineage (NCBI taxonomy): Eukaryota > Metazoa > Echinodermata > Ophiuroidea > Amphilepidida > Ophiodermatidae > Ophioderma > Ophioderma brevispina. The sequence goes on from JAMKCH010005413.1 coordinate 1,599, forward strand.
ACCACCCATCTGTCTATTGTGATCTCCATTGAGTGCTGTATGCATCATTTGTTTCAGCACTGTACCCAAATGGCCTCGTCTACAAGGTCACGGTTTATTCCGTACATGTTGCTATGGTAGCTAGGACACTCTCTCATGGGGGACACTCAGTTTCTTTACACCGGGTTGCATGAATATTGATTTAGATGCAATTACATAGAAGACTGTCACTAATATTTTACAACATGCTGCAACTCTTTTTTTTCTAAATCACACATTACATTTGTGGGAGGAAATTGCAAAAATGTTAATGCACATTTTTAGAAATTTCCAACAATGTCAAAAGAAAAGAATGAAAGAATATTTTCTGACTAGTATACTACATAATCTGAAATTAATAACTGGTAGCTTTTTACTTTAGTTTTTACTTCTGTTTTGATTTGTTTGGTTGCTTGCTTGCTTGTTTGTTTGTATTTTTGTTTGTTTGTATCAGTGATTATTACCGTCACAATAAGTGTTCCTGGAACATCCCCTTCAGTTACATTGCCATTGTACTCCTTCAAGTCGAAGACTGGTGCAAGATCCCTTACAACAGCAACTGTGACAATGGCCGTATTGTCACCACAAGATACATTGGAGTCCTTTGTAGTTATCTGTAGAATAGATTCAAGTTTCATTCAATGATTAAGCCTGGACTCTTCATTGAATTATACCTTGTTGTAGTGTTAATTTAATGAAATATAATTATCCGTTTACTGCAAGTATTTTGACTTGTTTGCCAATATTGCGAATTGTCCATGTTGAACATTGATGACTGATTAAATCAAAATGCATGTACTTACCTCTAGAATGTATTCAGGATCTACAAGCATTTCCGGGTCTAAGAGTTCTATGTAAACTTCTGTTATGGTCCCTCCTGATACAAGGTTTGTGACAATGTCGAAAATGCCATCAGCAGCACCAGATTGCAACGTGACAGTGCCACTGAATTGCTGTTATGGGGGAAAGAGATTAAAATCAAAATAGAATGAGCTAATTCTAAATAATTTGCTTAGTGATTCTTGAATTCTTCCTGTGGTTAAGTTAGAAATAAGATCCTATAAATGCGTTCGTAATTAAGAATTTGTGATAAAAGGACGTAATTACACATACAACGCAATAATACGTGTGTATTGATTTTACACAAAGAGGTTTTCCGACTGAATGAGCGAGAAAGCCTATTTGCAATATTGATTGTGGTCCGCGTGTTCGTGTCCCAGTACACTGCAATGCCCATTGAAAAATCCAAAAAACTGCAACTTTTGGTTTTTGGGGTTTGCGTCTTTTGGGCGTTCTATCTCAGCCATTTCTGCACGCTTTTTAACAAGTCAGGTATTAAATGAAAGAACAAGACCTAGACAATAAAGTGTGTATTTCGAAAACTTTCAAAATGGTCTGACTTTCGCACAATACTGATCGAAAAACATGCCGAGGTACTTTTTTGTGCCAGGTGTATATTCATAAACAGAATGCTAGACTGACTCTCCATGTCACCCACCGAATCTTCATCTAGAACTCTAAGCACCAGCCTTTGCGTGCTACCACCACCTGCGACTACATACAAGTCTTGTGCGGTTATTTCACCGCTGTAAGTTGACTCGGCAAAATATGGACAATTATCGTTGGCATCGGTGAGGAAGACAAACACTGTGGTAGTAGATGACCTAAAATTGAAAAATAGAAATGTATTCAAGTCGATAGTTTTAATACTTATTTGATTCATGTCTAAATCTCATCTTGGCCTGGTACACTGTTAGATAAATTTATTTGTATTTTTTATATTACATCATAATTTATATTACGTTCAATATACTCTATGGCTATGCTACCATTGTTTTTTTTTCGGGCTCAATTAAGTGTCGTTACACATCTCTTTTACTTATCGAAACTCAAAAATGTTATTGGCCATAGGCCTCATGCTACTCTATGGGTTCAATTGAGTTTTGTTACTCATTTTTTGTATTAGCTCTATTACATTTAGGTACCCATACACATAAACATACGCACACACACATACACACACACACCCATGCCCAAACAAACACACAGAAACAAACACACACACACATACTCTGGCACATAATGTAAGCGATTTTTATTTAGCATTCCTCATGCGCCCACTGTATACACACATTGATTTTATAATTCGTTTGTTTAAACACACACAGACTAAACCCTGGTATCCATGCTACCTATTTACTTTATTTCTGCGCTCGCTTAATGCTACTCCTCTTTTTTTAAAATGATACCAGTGTTTATGCTGTCATCTCCAGATTGTTTTATACTTTGCTGTCTTATGAAGATAGTCATTGCTTGTACACTTCCATATTGTTAATGACCTTGCATCCCATTGTCATATTCTTCTGCAGGTCTTTTTTTGACCAAAACTTTGTTTATTTTTTTTCCTACATAATTGTATAAGTCCTTGAACTTGTAAGCAACCTAAATGCTGTATCTTAGTTTATGTATAAATTATATTTAATTAATTGTATTTTGTCAATTCTGTTACCCTTGTTTCTCAGTAACCCAATTTGTTGTACAACTGCTGTACTTATTTTTTTTTTGTATAAATAATCCTTAGCAATTTGTATTTTCTTAGCCCCTTGTTTGTTTTTACCCTGTGCTTGTCTTCATTGCTTTCGTCTTGTCTGACTTGTCAACACATCTTGTCTATAGGTATTGTCTGTCTTTTATCTACCCGGTTTCTCATTTGCTCTCTTCTTTCTTCCTTTTTAAATCTACCTCATCCAACCCATCTCTCAAGTTCCTCCTCTCTCTCACTCTCTCTTACTCTCTCTCTCTCTCTCATTCTCTCCCTCTCTCCCTCATAACCTCCTCACTATTATTTTCCTTGACTTATCTTTTTCAGCATGCCGTGCCCTGCTATATACGAACTGCCATTTAACCACCAGCTTCACGACGAAGACTTTCACGCATCACTAATTGAATTTTTCACCAACACTAAATTGAACATCATTAAACTTAATTCCCTTTGCATCAATCCGTTACTTACAAACCCCATATCATCGCAAACATGTGACCACCCATCCTTCATCACACCCACAAGTAATTATAGTTCTGACTCCCGCTACCACACTGACGACAGCTTCAACACACTAATAAAACCTTCAAGCAATGACTCATTTTCCATATTCCATTCAACTGTCGTATTATCACAAAATCATATGAAGAAATCACTAACTACCTTGATCACCTCAACCACTCTTTCTCTGTCTTAGCTTTTCAGAAACATGGCTTACTGACACCAAGTCACCACCTCACTTTAATGGCTACACGTACATTCCAGGGCCGCTTACTGGCAGAGGAAGGGGAGTTTGTCTTTACATAAAAAAAATCACCTCTCATACAAAATCATCGACACAACACCAGGACCAGAATTTGACTCACTTTTCATCGATCTCACCATTAACACCAACAATAGACCCAAACACATAACTGTCGGAGTTATTTACAGACTGCATGAACACACAATCCAAAATTTTAACAGCTTCGAGCAGCTTCTCACTGAACTAAATACAAACAACCGTGATGTCTATATTGTCGGTGACTTTAACAACGATCTTCTCAATTATTCCACTCACCCACACATTAATGACTTTATTAACACATCACTTGCAAACTCTCATATCCCCAAAATTAACAGACCTACAAGAATTACGCAAAACACGGCCACGTTCATTATCACCAACTCCACTGACACAGACTCCACACCAGGGATATTTGTCACTGACACTACAGATCACTTCCCAATATTCCTCATTACATCTCCCAAGCATAAGTATGCCACAAAAACAACAAACACTAAACTTGACTACAGAGATTCACAACATTCGCACATTTAACCGTAGACTCAACAGTGAATCATGGGAACATATACTCACAGAAAATGACCTAACATAGCGTACAGCAACTTCATTACAACTTATACCAAACATTACAACGAATCATTCCCCCTACAAAAGAAGACCTTAAAAAATCGTGACCGTAAGCAGCCCTTAATGACAACAGCAATTTCCAAGTCAATCAAACACAAGCACGGCCTCTACAAAACATACCTGAAGAAAAAAAACACCAGCAACCAAACAACAATACAAACAATACAAAAACAAATTAACTCACATTATTCGTATTGCCAAGAAAAAAACACGACACAGAACAAATTCAGAAACTCAAAAATGATCTTACCAAAACCTGGACATTCCTCAACAACATTCTAGGCAGGAAGGTATCCACTAAACAAATCCCTGACCTTTTCAATCATAATAACAAACATATAACTGACCCGCTTGATATAGCTAACGCTTTCAACGATCACTTCACTAACCTGGGCAAAAACTTGGCTAACAAAATTCCACCTTCCAATAACTTATTTCATAAACACCTTCCAAAAAAAACCACATTCACCTCAATTTTTCTGAATCCAGTTACTATAGATGAAATGCACAAACTTCGCCACCTGTTGAAACCTGGTAAAAGTGCAGGTACCGACAAGATAGATCCTGGGATTGCTAACAAATCATATAAAACATCATATCGCCTCTGATGCACATATTTAACCATCACTTCTCACCGGAACTCAGCCAAAGTCATTCCTATTTACAAAAACAAAGATGCACATAACATTGCAAATTACAGGCCCATATCTGTTCTTCCATCTTTTCAAAACTACTTGAACAAATCATGTACACACGTCTGTCTACATTCTTCAATAAGCACAACATTCTTGTCGATGAACAAACGCTCAACTTACATGGCACTCCTTGAACTAACAACCAACCTCAACCTCGCACTAAAATAAACTCCACACCATGGGGGTATTCCTGGATCTCTCCAAGGCTTTCGACACCATTGACCACAATATTCTTCTTCACAAGCTTTATCATTACGGTGTCCGTGGAGTAGCCTTGGAGTGGTTCAGGAGTTACCTAACTAACCGCTCACAATCGGTCTACGTTCACTACACGCAATTGGTACAATCTACAGAGTTAAACACCACCTTCCAGACTACACCTTACAATCACTTTACAACACACTAGTTCTCCCATACCTTAGCTACTGTAACATCATTTGGGCTGCAAACTATCATTCACGGCTCATCAAACTAAACATCACACAGAAATGGGCCATTCGCATTATCACAAACTCACCCCACAGAACTCACATTTTGCCATTATTTCACTCACTGAAAACATTTAAATTAGAGCACCTACCAACTTCAAACAGCGCCCTTCATGTTTGACTATCACAACAATCATTTACCTCCGAATTTCAGCCATTACTTTACCACAAACAGACAAATCCATAGCTATAACACCAGGCAAGCCGACAAACTTCATCTTCCCCTCCCAAAATCTACCTCTGAAAAGCACTTTATTCAGTATCACGGCGCAAAATTTGGAATGATCTCCCAGAATCTATCACTACAATTACAAACAAAAATACTTTTAAAGCTCAACTGAAAAAACATTTCATCAACCAGTATAATTCTTAATAAATTACTCCCCAAGTCCTTATTTCTCTCTCACTTTATTCTTCATCTCATTTCTATCTCTACTCCTTACTTTTTCCTCACCTCTACCTCTTCAACCTCTGCTTCCTCATTATGCAATAGTATTACATACCTCAGCAAGATATGTTGAGTAGTCTGTCTTTCTCGTCCAATTCCCGTATCCTGGATTCCCGTTAAGTGTTTGTTTAGTTTAGATATATTGTTTGTTTTTTGTTATGTATATGAGACATGTAATATTTTATATCATCCCTTACTTGAGTCATTTTTGTAATATTGTAATTATTGTAATATTGAGTATATTTTACTATATGGATTACAGGGCCGGCAATAACTATAAGCCCTATCGGTTGTCCATTACTGGTCCTAGCACATCATATCCCGCACCTGATCAATCTTAGTACAGTTTACAATTGATACTTCTTGTATTAAGTATTGTATATAATTATACTGTATTATACATTTCTGTCATGTACGATATGCTATGCTGAATAAACTGAATTGAAAAAAAATAATATTGGATGGCTTGGAAGGTGATACAAAATACATTGTACTTAATCTAAATATTACCTGAGTCAAACACAAGTGTAATATTATTACATTATGTGCAAAGTATGCTTATATCCCCGCAAAACTCCATTCAATACTATCAAATGTATTAAGGGCTAGCCCTATTTCAAAACTAGTTTTCTAATTGAGCGTTGGTGCGATTCGGCCTAGCAAGAATTCATAAATATTCCCGGAGGTGAAGTGCAATAGCAAAATTTATAACTTTTTAAATTCCCACGGTATTGGAAAAATATGTCCATGGTAGTAACGTAACTGGATGTTTATAGAATGAAATGGTATATTATACAAGCATACATCCAGGTGATTTGATAAACTATGTAATATGCGAATGTTTGTTTCACCACTCAAATGCCTGATATATACAATATGGAAAAACAAAACGTTTAAAATAATAAAAAGTAGCCACACTTTGGCGACATAAGAAATTGACATAGTTATACCCAATCAAAGAAATATTTTCTGATATAATATACATACCTGAATGGTTCTGTGCTTCTATCCTGGGCCTCAACAACCAGCATGTATTCAGTCACACTCTCATAGTTTGTGTTTCCTGATATCAGTGTAATATTTCCTGACACCCTATCAATGGTGAATAATTCCCACCATCATGGCTAACTGATTTCAACACATAGACAATGTCGGAACCGCCATTCTGTGATATAGCCTCCACCTTCAAATGTAAATAAGAACATGATTTTGATTCGCAATAATTGAGTATAAAAGTAGTACGAATAACGTGCTTTAAAACTAAAATTTTAGAGTAAAATAAGAAAGAATGACTTACTCCGACAACAAATGTGCCAACAGGAGAATTTTCCTGAATGCTTCCCGAGTACTCAGGTTTTGTAAAATTGGGCGCAAGATCACTCACAACTTCAATGGAGACATCAATAGGGATTCCATCACAACCAACAATGGAGGAGTCAGATGCAACAACCTAAAAGTGCAATAGAATACTTGCTAATGACATGCAATAAAGAGATGAGTTGACATACCCAATGGGAGAATATGTTATATATGGAGGTAAATAATATCATAAACAAAATATGGATGTGCCAAAAATAGTAAGCAGATGCGCTTGCAATATTGGCGTGATCTCTAACTCGCTCCACCCAATTTCTATCATGTAAATGACCCCTTCAGGCCTGGTTTGATACATCCAGTACAATATTGGTGCAGAATGGTATACTATCATCATCGCATGGCCTCCGTCAGTGTTCGCAAGCGACTATGGATAAGCGTCCACAATTGAGTAAGGGCGCAAGCCAGGGCAATTGTTCATGTGAGATCCGTAGGTTGCCCATGCACATGAATCCCCCTCTCCACGCTGAAGACAAAGCCAAAGAACGTCGAGAAACGATACAGTTGGGTGCCAGCAGGTCGCAGGAGTTGCCGAACTGGTGCTGAGTAGAGCGTCAGTCGCCTACGGGACTCCAACTCCGGATTTATACTCAGGGTTGTCTCCCCAAGCCTTTCCTGCATTCAGTGAGTCTACAAGGCAGCAGCTACTATAAAGTCTGGAACTCACTGGCCAGTGAACCTGGTGGGTTCTTCCGCCCTTAATGCTGGTATATGTTCAGCAGCATATAGGTTATTTAATGGCTTAATCACGAGCCTAACCTGTAAGGATATAAGGAAAGAGTACAGCATTTGGTCCAGTTGCCAAACCCAAACCGGAGTATGGGGATACACCTGTCCACCAAACACGCCATATTGTGAGTATGTCCACGCAGGGCACAGGTGCCTTTGACCCTAACCGAATGATGTTAATCCACTAAACCCTAGGCAACTGGATGCTGAGAAGAAATAAGAACTAGAAAAGGAGAAAAAGAGCTATGGGAGGTAGAAGTCGCTCAAAATCCTCACTCTGGAGTAGACACAAATCCAGCCCACCACCATACTGTATAAGTATACAACAAACCTGCAAGCGCATATGTGATATCATTCAGTAAATCATAATCCAATAGTTTGATGTACACACGTGACAAACCATCTAATGTCCTATCTTCCTCAAGTCCAAAAATCCCATCTCCAGAACCGGAAGCAAAGACTATCTCCCACAAATTTCTGTAGAGAATAATACAATAACATACTTAATTATAATATCTTCTTTTAGTTTTGGGTGATTCAAACTTTTCATAAAATAATCTAAATGCTTACTATAAGGTCTTTTTAGCGTTGCTTCTTTCATTAGATACAATGTCCTATGGTACACTTGAAGTGTCCACTTTACACGGCGAATGGCTTATTGTCCAAATTATAAACAAGTAATTCTAAGAAAAACAATCTACCCACCATATCACCATCATGGCAATGAGAACAGTCTATCAAGCTTAGTTCATTCAGTAAAATTTACAAGATCTTGTAGAGTAATTTTACCACTATATGACGTCTCTCCAAACTCTGGACATGTATCTTGGTTATGAAGCTGACAATAACGGTTGTACTTGAGGATCTGTGAGAAACAGATTATAACTTTTTTAGTATTAAGTAAAAATGGTGAACTTGAAATGGGATTTAGAATTGTTTAAAATGAAACAAGTCACTTTTCACAAGGAAAAGGTGAACATGTCCTATTAACTGAAATCATCAGAGATAGGATATTTTTTAGTATGTGTTCATCCGAAATGCTGTGGTTGATTTAAAAAAATCAGTGCATGTCCGTAGCGCGCTTATGGTCATAGTTCTGTCGCTAACTCTGTTAAGTGACAGGAGATTTGTTTAGGATACGAATTCTCTTCAAATTGTATTGGATCGATTGTAGACAACCTTCCGAGAAACGTTTCGAAGGTTTATGGACAAACAGATGCAAAACAAAACCGCAAAACTTGTTTTGAACTGATGCTTTCTCCACTATAGAAAACCATGCTTTGATTGTCTGTCGTGCTCGACAGAAAATTACTAAATAATTTTATTACCATAAAAAGGCATTATCGGTTTTTCACTTAGGTGGGCAGTTAAACATTCGTATAGGCATTCCAAAAAATATGCAAAAATTAAAAAAAAAAAAAAAAAAAAAAAAAACGGGACTTCGAAAAAAAAAAACTGCAGGCGCTCTTTCTGGAAATGGTCATCAGTCCATTTAAGGGTTAATCGTGACAAATTTTGTTGTGTTTGAAAACTGTTCTTCTCAGTACTTTCTATATATTATATATAAATAATTAAACATGTGTTTTACCTGAATGGTTCGTGCCCATCCTGGCTTCTACTACCAGTGTGTATTCAGGTATAGTCTCATAGTCAGTGTTTCAGATTATGATGGATATTACTCCAGTGTCTCTGTCCATCCTAAACAGATTCTCACCATCATCCTGGCTGATTTCAACGGTATGCTTGTTGTCTGAAGTACCGTCATAAGATTGGGCAGTAATCTGTGGAAACCGACGGAAAGGTCATATCCAAACTATCCAAACTATCAGTCCATTGCACAGGACGTTTTTACAGCCTGAACAGGGTTCTATTACTCACACATCCCTTGTCAATTCTGCGATTTTTTGAAGTACATTTCATCTCCTGCCCTTGAACAAGCAAATTTCTTCATTTCAATACTGTGTCCACTTCTGTACATGGACATTCATGCAAAATCTACTGCTTAAGTGCCCGGGGGGGGGGGCATAGTACCCAACATCTATCCAGTATTTTTTATTTAGCTTGGGAACTTTAAGTGTTAATATTTTGTAATTAATTCTATACTCCTACAGCATAGGTATCATTCACAGTACACAATCAGTAGTATCCATGTGTACTTAGTGTGAATCTTGGCTCGGCTCACTGACATAAATTTTGATCTTTTACTGTCCTGATTCCTTTGCCAAATCTTTTGCTTACGGATTTCAGAACACACACTCTAGCTCACACTCCAAGACATACAACAGGGAATGTCCCTCAAAGTACACGGTTAGGAGTGTCAATGGGTAATTGCATAACAATCTAGATTAAGGAATGAGGTTGGGATCGATATTCTTAGTAACAGTAGTAAACACACAGATGGGATTCCCGTTCCTTTGGTACAAATATTAATCTCGTCTCTACTTTATTGAGCTTACTCTTATGACAATTGTTCCAATTTGGGCATTCTCCTCAACATATTCACGAAAGCCCCCTGGCGGTACATTGAACACGGGGGATAGATCTGCAGTGATAATGACACTGACATTGGCTACATGGGCCTCACATGGTGGGATGTTTGACACTGTGGAGTTGTCGGTTACTGAAACCTGAAACAAAGAAGGACGAAGTGGTGCGTTAAACAGTGGAGAAAACCATAGAAAACGACATATTCTCTTGCGGTTCAAAGCAATTTTAAAACATATGGACAATTATCTGCAAGCACACGCACATACACCCATGCCCTTAATTCTGTCTATCTTTAAAATATTACAGTCAATCGTGCGTATTTTTCACTATTTTCGAAGTACATAATAAAACATTAATGTACTCACCAAGACACTGTATGAGTCTAGGCCCAACTTTGTTGGATCTAAAAGAGTGATGTACACCTCTTTGACACTACCATCTGTAACCAGCCTTTCTTCTATTCCGAATATCTCATCTGATGATCCTGGCAACATCTTGATATAGCCACCGAAAATCTGAAAATACAAGAAAGTATCCCTATAAATATTGGAACTGAATTGGTAAAATATTATTTGTATGTCTTTCTGTTTCTCACTTTTAATATGTTCCTTTTATTTACTCACAATAACTAAAACTGCACTCATGCGAGACTGATTCCTAACACTGCTCTGGGAATAAAACAGAGCAACCGAATGAAATTTCTAATGTCTTACCATATCTTCATCCTCTGCAATCAAAGCAAGTCTGCCTAAGGTTCCATCATTTCTAATAACATATTTGTCTTGTGGTGTCACCGTTCCTATATAGTGTTCCGTCTCAAATCGGGGACAATTGTCATTTGTGTTAATTATTGAAATTACAGCTGTGGTGCTGGCAGACCTGGAGAGAGAGATAAGTTAGATATGCTCTTTTCTATTACAATAAAATAAGACATGTTTGACCGAAACTCTGCTGAGAAACGTGGCTCAAAACTACAGTGAAGAAACCCGCAAATGTAAACAAATTACTTTAAGTTGCATCGGGAGTTGTCGTAGTAAAGTCCCCTGTTGTGGACAAGCGTAGAACAACATTTTTCATTCACAGGCGATTTTTGTCGTAAGTCATAGTCCCGATGATTTTCAACACTTTGTAAAATCAGTAATGTTACACTGGGTTTGGGTTAGGCTTTATGGATAGGATTAGGGTAAGCGGTAAAAAAAAAACAAAAAAATTCTCAATGCTAGGATTAGTGTTTAGCGATCATGGTTTATGTTAGATATAAAGCAAACCCTTGGAACGGCAATTTCAATGTTTCACACAGAAAGATTGTAGATGCAATACTCCCAAATAGGAAGAAAAACAGACACAACTTTGAAAATACCGTACATGAATAGACTAACTGCGAACAATATGCGTATGGGTATTAAAAAAGAGTCCTTTCTACACACTAAAATGATTAAAACTATAGAAGATAATTGGCAGTTCATGATGTTTATTTTGATGCAATCTTCGACAAAACTATGAATTATAGTTGATAATACTTATATACTGATAATAGTCGTATATTATCAACAATATAAATATTGAATTACTGTGAAAGAAATCTTTAAAAATATATATATCCAAAAAGAATAAAACTGTAGGGACATTTCAACACCAATCTAGCATAAGATTACGTGATCAGAGGAAATATTTTCTGATATGCTACATGTATACCTGAATGGTTCTGTGCTTCTATCCTGGGCCTCAACAACCAGTGTGTATTCAGTCACACTCTCATAGTTTGTGTTTCCTGATATCAGTGTAATATTTCCTGACACCCTATCAATGCTGAATATATTCCCACCATCATTGCTGACTGATTTCAAGACATACACAATGTCTGAGCCACCATTCTGTGATATAGCTTCAACCTTTCAATGCAAATAAAACAAGATGTTGAATAATAAATCAACAAATAAATTAAAATGATTATAATGACAATATTAATAATAAGCGATTTAGAATCAACTTTTTAAAGTTAATTAAACTACGAAATATAAAAGTATAACTTACTCTAATAACAAGGTACCAGGTGGGCATTCCGAATGGTTTCCTGAAAAAATACTCGGCTTTGTAAAATTAGGTGCAAGATCACTCACAACTTCAATTGAGACATCGATAGGACTTCCATTACAACCAATGGAGGCGTCAGAGCAACAACCTGAAAAATTGCCAGAGCATAATTTGTTCATGTCAAAGAGATGAGGTTACAACCAGAGGGGACTGTTGGGGGAATAGACAATATTCAGTAGACAGTATAATATGGATGGTGGCAACCTTAGAGTTTTGGTCTGGAAATATTGGGCCTGAGTTGTCAACATCCAGTTCAAAACTGTTCTACATGCTCTTCAAAATATTTCGGAACTAAAAATCGGAATAAAAAAAAAAAAAAATTACCAATTGTTAGGTATGCCACAAACCTGCAAAAAAAAAAAATCATATGAGTTATCTTTCAGTAGATCATCATCCAATCGTAGCTGGATGTATACCGGGACGAACCATCCATTGTCCTATCTTCCTCAAGTCCAAAAATTCATCGCGGAACCGGAAGCAAAGAAATGTCTCCCACCAATTTCTGCAAAGGAACTGATACAGTAATAATTGTTTTATTTTTTAGTTTGGGTGGGGCATTTTTAATTTGCATATATGGAGTTATAAAAAGCAACAAGATATGGGTTTTTTAGAAATCAGTGGCCCCAAACATGTGCACATGTTTGTCCAATAAGGTTTGCACCTGTTAAAATGTCTATATAGAAATATAGAGATGAAATGAGAGTCTTTAAGGTTCTCTAGAAAGAGAACATATAAAATAACACTGAGAAGAATCCAGATTGAACGCTCACAACTTTGCTGAGAAGTGTCAATGGGCGGATTTTTCTTAAGTAGCTTCTTGATGCAGGGGGGTGCGGGAGTAGTAGTTACAAGTTCTGCCAGTGCCCAGTCCAGTAAGTACTTAAACGGTACCGTATATAAGCGCAAGCGCGCAAAAGTAGCCGGTGAGATTAATGTGGTTCAAGGTATGCAAAAGTAGTGCGGAATACGTCATAAATCGAGAACGTAAAACCAATAGTATTCCATGTCATCCCGAAATTTCGAGGTGGGGGAGTTTCCCCTGGACCCTTTGCCACTGTCTCAGCGTCATTGTCAGTGAAGGATTACATGATTGATCACTTTGAAGTTTCACATGGGCAAATCGCCAGCACTCGGTTATATCACGGACTATTTAGATGTTCTTTGGTTAGAAACAATATCTGTACATGATTTGGCAAATGTCTGCAAGGAATAATGTTGTCGATAATCCTAAAGATAACCACTCACTAAGTGAAATCCTCAACTGTACTGATATTTTGCCATTGGTTAACAGCGCGAGATTTTTACCATTTTAGGTATCATCATGTACTGTTACTTGAAGATTTTTGAGACCGAAAATACACAGGTGGGGGAAAATAAGGGTTGACCACTCACCAAATCATCATCATTGGGGCTACAAGAACAAGTCTATCGAGGTTTAATTCATCAGTCACATGCAGGTCTTGTAGAGTAATTTTACCACTATATGACGGATCTCCAAACTCTGGAAAATTATCATTGGTATTATTTAGGCTGACAATAACGGTTGTACTTGAATACCTGTGAAAACACAGACAAACCTTTATGAATATTAAGTAAAATAGATGCGTTTCCTTTTCGGAATAGCCGTTATGCATTTGGCCTGGTATCAATGCAGACCTTTAAAATTGTTATTCATGCGACCATATTTTTAAAATTACAAATTAAACAAAATACATTGGGGGAATCCGAATTTCGCCCTTTAACGTCAAATTCGATGCATAACAAGGAAAATTCGAAGCGATTTTCGCTTCAAGTCGCATTCAAGCATAGTAACAATTCACTTACTATAAACATAATAAAGTCTAGTGCAAAAAATAACACACCTAAATGGCGCTTGGCAATTATGTTAATATTTACTTCCATTTAATCAAAATAAAACACAGTCATGCAGTGGCGTACCGACCGGGGGCAGGGGGCAAGTTGCCCCCTTTGGCTCAAAAAAGCGGGACGATATGGACCAAAATATGTTTTTTGTCCCTCTTTTTAGGGAAATTTCGACCAATTTCAGCCTAAATTTGGGCAAAATTAAAGTAAATTCGGCGATTTTCGCGAGCTTCGCGCGCATTTCGTCAAGTACGGACTTCATTGGAGCAAATCACCGGGATGACTTACGAATTTTGCACCTCTGGCGGGACGATTTAAAAAAATTGCCCCCTCTGGATCGACTGCATCGGTACGCCACTGCAGTCATGCTAGCTTACCTGAATGGTTCCGTGCCTCTATCCTGTGCTTCCACTACCAGTGTGTATTCAGGTATAGTCTCATAGTCAGTGTCCTCAGATATGATGGTGATTACTCCAGTGTCTCTGTCCATCCTAAACAGATCCTCACCGTTATCACTGGCTGATTTTAACTGATAGACTATGTTATTTGAACTACCGTCATATGATTGAGCAGTTATCTATATAATCCAAAGGAAAATGTTTTATTAAAGGTAACATTGAAAAATGCTAATTCAGGATTATGCAGGAAGAAGATAGCTACAAAACAGGACACATGGCCCAGCCGTCACATCTAAACTACATCTTTGTACATGACGTTCCTAACCCGAATACAAAGTCCCACCAACCATATTTCCTTTTCAACTCGTGACTTTTAACAGGTAAATTGAACAGGCAAATTTATTAGAACTTTTATTCAATGATAACACATTAACACTTTTTATGCCATATTCCTCCATTCATGTACCCCATACTCCTGGTGCCTATGTACACGTAATCAAAACCTTCTGCTTAGGTGCCTGCTACTAAACCAACCATTGAGAGTATCTTGCAAATTCACAGCATACTGGTGATGTTTAATTGTACTTCGTATTCACAGTGTGATATTATATTGATGCCTATGCAAAAATTTACTGCGAGTACTCAGGCAGACCAAAGCATGGCTAGAATGTTTTGGGCAGACAGCAGTGAGTGTCAATTAAAATCAGTCAATATCTATGCAGAATGCTTTGGTCTATGTGAATTCAATATGTAATCCCAGTGTAATCAAACCTACTGCTGGATACGTCTGCGTATTAGGTATGAACACCTGACCCCTCCTCGTGCCCCGCCAACGAACGTTGAACAACGAATATTGGGCAATGCGAACGTGGATCAAGTGCAACAAGTGAAGATTTTACCAAAAGGTATGTTAAGTGGGGCACATGTGGTGCAGTGGATCAGCGCTTGCATCATAAGCATAAGTTTGTGGGTTCGAGCCCCGCTGTCGCCTATATGTTGTGCACTTGGGCAAGGTACTTGAAAAAATGTCAAAATTACCGGGGGGCTGAAAGGCTGTAACTGGTCAAAAATAGCTCAAAATGGGCTGATTTTGCAAGAATTTGCAGAATTACCGGGATGCGCGCCCCCTCCGCTCCCTCCCTGGATCCGCGCCTGCGGCATATGCTGGGAATGCAAAACAGACCTGCTGTGCGGGAGGAGTGGCGAACCCCCCATAGCAACATTATAATATGAGGGAGCCCAAACGCCAATGACAGAGAGATGGGCACTCCGCCTACGGGCGCACCATTTGCATGTTAAGTGGTCCGACCATTTTATTGTTTCAGCACAATGTGCTGAGATTGTAGATAACAAAGGGGTTGGTAGTTTATTTCTGCATATTAACAAGTATAAAATAGAAACGTCAAGTCCATTACTCAATAAGAAATTTCACTCCTACAGCTACCACTATTCTTCCTAATAAGTACCCCTTGCCTTATAACGCCTACGGGAATATTTATGATCCAGTTGCAATTTTAATTGCGCAATTGGACAAATGCTGCTAATTAGTGGTGTAATGCCAATTTCTATTTTAAAAAAAAATAGTCGGAATGCATCACATCCGCTTTTTACAATAAACGCCATTCAAAATGACAGACTTACTGCCCAGGAACTGCACACCTAGGACAACGTTAATTATTGTATTATTATTGTTCCTATTGGGGCATTTTCCTCAACATATTCACGGAAGCCCCCGGAGGTGCACTGACAAGGTGATAGAATCTCAGTGATGATTGACACTGACATTGGCAGCTACATGGGCCTTCACATGATGGTACATTTGACACTGTGGAGTTGGCGGTTACTGGAAACCTGAATATAGGAAAAAGAAAGTGGTACATTTAACAGGATGCGAATTCTCAGTGACTGATGTACTGATATCTCTAAATGGTAATAGAATGTCATTTTTTGCAACGTTGTAGTGGAAATTCTGGTAGTAGTAAGACCCTGTAAGTGGCTTACTTAATAAGGTCAGGATCGATGCCTATTATTAAACAAAAGAGTTGTAAAATGGAACGTTGGGATAGTTTTAAAATGCTTTAGTATCTGTTTTTCACAAAGAACAATAATATAAAGGTTGTTGATATGACCCTAACACTATTAATTTAGAGACAGACGCATTTTGAACTTGAAAAAAAAAGACTGATCGTGGCTTTAATGCGAAGTGTAGAGATGCAAGGTAATAGTCCACTTTGTGAACAATATACAAAATACTCACACTACGCTATTTTAAACACCTCCACACTGTGATATGGAAACTACATAGTTCTCTGGTGTCAACCAAGGTTGCATGATCTGGTATCTTTCCCTAGAGAGGCCGTTGCTCACAAGCTCTAAAAAAGCGCTCCAACCGGATTCCATCAGGACCCCTTTAAAACTTAGTTTTGATTTAGTTTGGTCATAGAATCTGCTTATAATAAGAATTCCATATTGTTTTGGATTACAATCAATTGCGTATTGGTACATGCTTTCAAAGTGAACAACAGAATGATAATAAACTCACCAAGACACTGTACGAGTCCAGACCCAATTTTGTTGGATCTAGAAGTGTAATGAAGACTTCTTTGGCACTACCATCTGTAACCAGTCTTTCTTCTATTCCGAATATCTCATCTGATGATCCTGGCAGCATCTTGACAAATCCACTAAACATCTACAAATAGGAAAAAGGGATCTCTATGAATATTTGAACTATTCGTTAATATATTATTTGCATGTTTTACGCGATGAGCATCTTTGCCTTCTACAGGCTGTCCAAAAAATGTTAACACTCGTAACGACGGCATTTTGATAACAAGAAAAGTACGCATGGGTCTTTGTTTGGTATTTTCTTAAAGCCAATAAACAAGCTTTAAATATGCCATTTAGGTCATTCCAATCCGATACGTAAAACAAAAGATATGCTTCATCAATTATGAAGAGGGCAAAAGCAACTTGGTCCGATTTTTGCCTTAGAGCTCTTGGATGCATGGATGCACATGAATACAATTGGCTTCGTAGCACGCCTTCTTTTCATCTTAAAAGAAAACAAATCGATTTTGCAGTGTTTTTTCTATTAATGAAAGACTTCGAGATCCCTGCCCCCCGTGTTTTAAACCAAATGTACATTGTTGGATCTACCACAACTGCTCTTCTATTAAGAGAGTACGTTGGCTTGAGAAGCTTTGAGATTTTGCCATTCTGGTCCGTGGATCTGTATGGCCTGCACTGGTGTCTTTATTTCCAATTCTGCCTGCTTCATTAGTCCATGTAGGTTCATTATCAGAAGTTTCTCTTTCTTTTTTGTTTACTTTCGTGTTTTTGTTGGTTATTCTGCTTATAAAATCATAGATTTTTTGGGGAACCCAATAAGGAAATGTCTATTATTTGGTTTATTTGGTTTGGTTTAACATTCTGTGTAGTTTTGAGCGATATGATAGGACTAATTCTGCCAATGAAAGTAAACTGACTGATTAATTTTGAAAAATACAAAGTATTGCTGATCATAAAGACAATTATCACACTTTATGTGACAATAATGAAGTTCAAAAGGGATTGTCAATATCTTCAATAAGTTCAATTGCCAATAAATAACACAATCAATACCCCAAATTGAGTATGTTACAAAATCATGGGGTTTCACACAATCTCAAATGTGACTATTGCAAATCGGACCAATCCGAATTTGTACTCTCTTTCTTGACGAAGCACATCTTTTGTTCTACATATCGCATTGAAATGAAATAAACGGCAATAAAAGCTTATTTAGTTAGCTTTAAGAGCATACCAAACAAAGACCCATGCGTAATTTATTTGTTTACAAAATTCCTATGTCCCGAGTGTTAACATATTTTTGGGACAGCTGTATTTTTCTTACTTCTACTATTCTCTTTTCTTTATATTACTAAAATTGGAAGTTTACCGAAGTTCATTAGATCAACAAGCCCAACCAGTCTGCTCTACTAAGAACCGCTGGGTACAAAGGAGGTAATAATTTCATCATATTTTACCATATCTTGATCCGCTGCAGTTAAAACAAGTCTTTCTAAAGTTCCATCATTCCTAACAACATATTTGTCTTGTGGTGTCACCGTTCCTATGTAGTGCTCCATCTCAAATCGCGGACAATTGTCATTTGTGTTAATTATGTCAATACGCACTGTGGTGCTGGTCGACCTGGAGAAAGAAGAGGTTAAGCATGCACATAATGGGACGTATAAATCAATGACACTCACTTACTTATCAATTTTCGCTTTCACATCAAACGGAATTGAAATATCGCCGCGAAACTTCGCAGATGAGCTTTGCGTCAAAGTCATTCAATTAAACTGAAAACTTTATATAATTACATCGGGTCATCTTCCTTTAATTTTGCTGAATTTCAGTGCTAATTTCTTCTGATAAAAGTAAACTTTCTCAAATGTGCACATAAGTGCGACCAATTATGTGTCAACATCCTTGGTTTCAAAAGGGAGTCCACTACAACTAATTTACGCTAATTTAATAATTTAGTTAATGTGCTATGATGGAAGAAAAAAGAATTGCACTGCGAAATATTATACATACTGTACCTGAATGGCTCGGAGCTTCTATCCTGGGCCTCGACAACCAGTGTATATTCAGTCACACTCTCATAGTTGGTATCTCCGATATCAGTGTAATATTTCCTGACAACCCTATCAATGCTGAATATATTTACACCATCGTTGCTGACTGATTTCAAGACATAGACAATGTCTGAACCACCAATCTGTGATATTGCTTCAACCTGCAAATCCAGATAAACAATACATTTCTGTGTGTTATAAAAGTGAGTGTACACTTCATTCAGAAAAGCTATATACTGGTTGAAAGGAAATGTACTTAATCTTCTAAGGTCTGGCATGATGTTAGACCATATTGTCATTGACATGCGAGTTAGTGTCTTCCCCAAGGACACAATACGTTGGCCACGGTCGGCCTCAAACCCATGATTTAACGGTCTACTGATCACGAGTTCTCCACCGGACCACACGTGCTCTCGTAGGAGAGAAATTGCATATCTCCCTAACGTTTTTCCTTTCTTAAACACTATGGTTGGAGGTATGCTTTATATTTTCCTTTTTCCATCGACAAAGGATGTGAATATTGCTATACAGGCTGTGTGAAAGGGATAGCCGATCATACAGATAATAGTCTAAGACAGCAAAGTGACTTACCCTGATGACAAACGTGCCAGGTGGACTATTTTCTTGAATGCTTCCTGAATACTCAGGTTGAGTAAAATTGGGTGCAAGATCACTGACAACTTCAATTGAGACATCGATAGGACTCCCACTACAGCCAACAATGGAGGAGTCAGATGTTACAACCTGAAGTTAAAATGGTATGATATGTGTGACACGATCAGATCCACTCACGGGTCAAAGAAGCGATTTGGAAAATTGAAATTGAGGCCAAATAGAGTGCAAAAAAAAAAAAAAATAGGAGAGTTAAGAGTGCATATTATTGGGCAAGTCGATAACAATCGTGACTCAGTTTGCAATAATACTTTCTTTGGCCTAAAGGTGATCACATCGTGTTAGATTCTGACCATAATAATGAGTGGCGTACCAGTGGGGGGAGGGGGGGTGCAAGCCCCCAAACGGAACCCTTGCCCCCCGCCAGCCCCCGCCCCCCTGAACTGACCTTTTTTACAGTGTCTATGGAGAAGGACCCAAATTAGCCCCCCTCAAAAAATGCCTTGGCACCCTTCTGCCGTCTGTCTGCCCCCCCCCCCCCCATTTGCAAAGGTCTGGTTACGGCACTGATAATAATGAACATTGCATTGTTTTTTCCTTAAAGGGCATTCTTGACAATCATAGAATTGACAGGTTTGAAAACATGAATAGTTCAGGTCATCCCCACAATTGATTTTGGAATCATGCGTTTTTACCCAATTGACTGAACAATGACTCGTTACCTTCTTGAATACAAAAGACGTATCCCTTAAAATGTACTCGACATGAAATGTGGTATGAATGAACACTAGTCCCAAAGAAGAAAAAAAGCACAATTTTATTTTTTTAAAACTTTTTTGTCAAGTGTTTTGACAAAATGGGGGGTATTTTCTTTCCCTCTGAAAATTTTGGCTCCATATATTTTTAAATTAGGCTGTTCTGATAAATTTTTAAAAAGAACCAACCCTCATGCAACCAATTGGGGGGGTTCAGTTTATTTACTTTTGAAATTTGACAGACACCCCTCCACGCAATCAAATCTGACTCCAATTAAATATGCAAATGAAGTCATTTTTCCTGGTGTTAGGTGTTCCAAGTATCCTACACATCAATTTTGACCTTCATACTGCCCCAAATAATATTTAAATATTTATTGAACTTACGGAAATTACGAACGGCTTTGTTTATGAACATGTATTTTAAAACCATCGTTTACACCTGAAGGTGTGGTACAAACCTGTAGTAGATATGAATTATCTTTTAATAATCATCATCCAACAGCTTGATGTACACTCGAGACAAACCCGCGAAAGTTCTATCTTCTTCAAGCTCAAAAATTCCATCTCCTGAACCAGGAAGCAATGAAATGGAATCCCCAACAAATTCCTGTAAAGGAATAATAAACTTATATTTCTTTGCTAGTTGACAATGACTTATCTGAGTCCGTAAATGAATTCCGACTCTGCTGTCTTAAGGTACACGCTAGTGGCATATTGACAAGAGGGGCCATTTCCCTTTGGCTCAAAATAGCATATCGGTATCTGAGAATTCGTTTTGTTATTTTACTAAATGCTTTTCCTATGCCACCGTTCTATTCATAAAAATATTATGCACCGCACATTTGTTTAAACATAACTACAATACTTAGTGGTCATTTTGTTCTCACTGTTGGAACAGATATTTCCCCTGCCTATTTGGATCGCGTGAATGGGATATTGATCATCAACTGGAAGATAACGACGTTATGACTATTCAGCGTTTTAGTATAACACAAGCAATTCGTTTTTTTTTACTAGCCACAAACAGCCCTTATCCAGAGTTGTCGATGGTGGGTGGATTTTTTATTTCAAAAGTGAACTCTTTTTTCACCTAAAAATATTATATTCTTTTCAAAGGGAAGGAAATTGTTGAAAGTGGAATTTTAAAACCAACAATTCCTTCTTGTTATGAAGTAATTGGACCAGTGCAAGCAAAGAAATATTCGTTCCACACCAGACAATATCAAG
Organism: Ophioderma brevispina; assembly: GCA_023653785.1. Taxonomy (NCBI): domain Eukaryota; kingdom Metazoa; phylum Echinodermata; class Ophiuroidea; order Amphilepidida; family Ophiodermatidae; genus Ophioderma; species Ophioderma brevispina. The sequence continues at coordinate 23,371 of JAMKCH010005413.1, forward strand.
TTCCTTCAAGTGGGTTTATATTACTAACTCACCATATCATTATCATTGGCTATAAGAACCAGTCGATCAAGGCTTAATTAATCAGTCACGTACAGATCCTGCAGTGTGATCTTACCACTATATGACATCTCTTCAAACTCTGGACAATTATCATTAGTATTATTCAAACTGACATAACGGTTGTAACTAGAATATCTGTGAGAAACAGAAACAACACAATGTATAACAATTACTATAACTGATATATGAACGGTATTAAAATATGACTACAAAGCGAAGTGTAAATAAATACCACCCCTCAACCAAATAAACATGGTTAATGAAAGAATTGCAGAATTCTTTATTTATTGCTTGAATGCAGTATTCATCAAACATTCATTGTATCGTATATTCACCCGTGGATATCGGCGTAGCATCATCTGTGAATGATTAAATTTCTATCAACGAATCATGACATGGTGGGCATAAGCATTTACCATTTTAACCTTCGATTTCGTATTCGTATATGCAATACGGAAGTTTAAGGGTATGACCAGAAATAATGTTACGACGATAATACAATTACCCTCTGTCCAATACCATAATCAATCACCATCCGGGATTATGATAAGATGACGAAAACTTTACGCGTGAAACTGCCTTAGATTATCAACATTTGCCATTGTGGCTGGAAGTACAAATTTCAATGAAATGCGGTAAGAACAATCACTAATGAACGCAAACAAGCATATATGTACCTAAATGGTTCTGTGCCTCTATCCTGTGCTTCTACCACCAGTGTGTATTCAGGTATAGTCTCATAGTCAGTGTCCTCAGATATGATGGATATTACTCCAGTGTCTCTGTCCATCCTAAACAGATCCTCACCGTTATCACTGGCTGATTTTAATTGGTATGCTATGTTGTCTGACGAACCATCATAAGATTGAGCAGTATCTGTAAAATAAACAGAGGTCTTATTTCAGGGTAGATAGAAAAAGGCAGGGTTAGGTATATGCTTGAAACAAATGCAACAATTATATACTTGATACACAATTATGAACAGATATAATGTACTGTTAATTAAAGGTGCGTGTTCCGATCGTCTTTGGAACCCCTTGATTACCCGGAAGTAGTGTCGATTTTGATATCAGATGAAAGGTAGATTTTTGTCAGTGTTCGTCCGAAATTTGAGCCCTCAAATCCATTTCATTCCCAAGATATAAACAAAAAACCGCCGTTTTAGTGGTTAACCATCATATTAGCACAGTATTGAATAGGGCGTTTGCACCATGCATTATCACGTCTAGCATCAAAACCGCAAGTTTGTTTCCCACGGTACTTGATGAGGTGTATGTGCAAGTGCCAGGCTCTCATATCAAGTAGAGAACACAATGCACATAAATCGGAACAAGCACCTTTAAGATCAAAACAAAACAATTTTTATAAAGAAAATTGGATCCGAATGTGCGATATTCCCAGATGACCCTACTAGCACTTTGACCCATTTTAACAAACCATTATCTTGTAATCAGTAATGAGCGTGTGTTCCGGTGTGAAAGCAACTATAGTCCGGTGGAGCCATAGTCCGGGCTCCTAGACGATAATGGAATAAAGGCGTGAAACTAATGTGACGGGAAGAGTCAACGGAATTGAGTGCCCTATTCCTTTTCGTTGTAGCCCGACTGTGAGTACGCTGGACTATAATTACTTCTACACCGGTCTTGTTTCAAAGAGATAATTATTTTACCAGAATGGACATTGACACTAGATGGCTCATACCTAACCACTGAATGTTTTACAAGGCCACCCTACTAGGCCTAGCTCAAGACGTTGGTACTTTTAATTCCATTAAAATCCATATAAATCCCAAATAAACTCACAGAAAGGACACACAGATAGGCCAGATCCTGCTTGAATAGTCAAGGTAGTTAATGCTTACCTTAATAACTGTTGTACCTATTGGGGCATTTTCTTCAATGTATTCACGAAAGCCTTCTGGTGGTGCATTGAACAAGGTGATAAATCTCAGTGGATAATGGGGGACCCCATACGATTGGCTCATGGGCCTCCCACATGGCGGGACACTAGTTTCTGTGGAATTGTCAGTCACTGAAACCTGAAGTAAGAAAGACAAAGGGGTAAACAAAATACTGAGGAGATCAACACTATCATTGCTTAACAAAATAAAGACCCCAAAAAGTAACGCAGCATGACTAAATACCCCCATAGTTTACAAACCATTGGTCTTAGCACGAAGACATAAAATTATATCAATTTTTTTTTTTTTTAATTTTTAAATTTTGATACCCTTCTTGCCCCATTGCGATCAATATGCCAACACAATACCCATTATAGAAAATCTCTCCTTTTTAAAGTTGCCATAAAAGGTATAGCCATATTGATTGCCATTCAGTGAAAGACCACGTTCTTCCCGTGAAGTGTGTGTCACTTAATTCATGGTTGTGTATTGCAACTTTGCAATAATGTGTTCAGGTGGCAACTTTGAAAATGTGACACATTTTCGTAAAATGGACATTGTGTTGGCGATAGGATCACAATTGGAGCAAGGAGGGTGCAAAAATTTGCCAGAAACGAAGGAAAAAGACAGACTATTGATATATTTATGTTTTCGTGCATAGCCCAATGGTTTGTAACTTATGGGGGTATTTAGACATGCTGCGTTACCTTTTTGGGATCTTTATGTGACAGTGATGAATTATTAATTACTGACATCTTAAGGAAAAGGCAAAACTGATGCTTCAAAAGACAAAACTGGTGACAATTTTTGCACTGTGACGGTGTCTTGGCTTGTCAGTTTTCAAGTTTTCACATATGACTTCAGACCTACATATTGAATATCAGATAAATTACGCTAAATTATGTGAAATCTGCAGGAAAAATATCGTGAGACATTCACACAAAACGAACCACATACAATATGCAGGCAGGCATTCGCTTTCACACGCTCATACTCTTATTGATTACCTCAAATCAGTTTAACTTCATTCAGAAATTAATAATGAAACATACGAGTACCATTACAAACCCATCTTCACAAGAACAGTAGTCTTTAAATTCAGCAATGGCTGCTATAATTAAAATTATTATGGCACTGTTCTTGACCATAATGATTACATGCTATGCTATAGTATGTAGCTAAACTGACACTATGTGTCCACTTTGTTCTGACTGACGCTTCAGGAAGGCATTCGCCGGGTGGCACTAGCTTGGAAAGTCTGCAACAGTATGGTTAAAGTCTGGAAAAGCGACTGCCAAGGTCTGAGGACAGAGTATTCAACACCACAATGGAATCATCTTGACATATGGTGCCGAAACTTGACACTATAACATAAAAAAAATAAGAAGGTGCTGGATGGCTGCTATACCCGTCTATTAAGGGAGATCTCAACATTCCATGGCAATCTTACCGCATAAGATCTGCATGGGAGACTGCTACGTCTCTGAGACTCATGATGACATAGCTAAAGTTTGCCGGTCACGGTGCCATGAGATAATGAAGCATCCTCTCCAAAGTTCTTTTGCGGCAGCCCAATGGGAAGAGAGACAGATGTCCTCTGAGAAAAGACTATGTGAAATTACTTCAAGAAGACACTGGACTTGATAGGCAAGACCTGAAGAACTGCATAATGATGTAGTAATTTGTAAAACCATCACCGGAGGTAGTGACCCTCGGGTCGCCCATACGCAACTAAGTAATGGGCCAAAGTTCCCTTGAATGGGAATACAACTCGCTGGTATTTTGCACCTTCACTGTAAGGAATAGCCTCACTTAGATATTTAGGTGCACAAAACAAGCGTAATGAATTGGATATACAGTAGTTTTAACTCCGCTGCTTCCCCAAAAATTATAAAGATCTATTTCCGAGATTTAAAGTCGTGTCTTGTTGGGACAGAAATAGGGGGGGGGGGGTACTGTCAAAGAAAACAAATATAATTTCTTTCACGTCACTTCCTCCCCACCAAAAAAAAACCTAAAAAACCACATAATTGTTGCTACAAAAAGAATTTGCACAACAAATGCCCCGCCAACATGGCGCGCATGACATCGGGAAGGACTAGTAGCTTTCCCCAAATAATGCTGCACTGTACATGTTGGATATGTAAATACTTGCTCTTGCTCCGATTTCCAGTTTAAAGCCTCCCCTTCAATTCAAATTGAAAATTAAATCCACGTTCAGTATTTATAGAATCTCCCCTGAAAGAAAAATAATGTACTTGCCAAGATGCTATAAAAGTCCAGTCCTAATTTTGTCGGATCTAGAAGCGTGATGTCCACCTCCGTTAGCACTACCATCTGTAACCAGTCTTTCTTCTATTCCGAATATCTCATCTGATTATCCTGGCAGCATCTTGATATAGCCACTGAATCTACAACACAACACCCATCCCTATGAATATCTAAAGTAAGAGGTCATAGGACTTCTGACAACGTTTCATAAGAGTCTTCAATTACATTATGATGTTTTGCCTCCTTATATAAATAATACAATGGATGAAGGACATCCTCTGTCTCACGGATACTTACACAAGAGCTATCAGGTTTTGAAAGGACAATTTTTTATAAGCATTGTTGTATCGTCCTCAATTTATTATATATGGCCATTCCAACTGCAATCTGCACCATCTGTATGAAGTAGCATGTTGAATGTCCATGCATCTATTTGTTCAAGATTCAGCTAAATACTGTCACGGAGGAAATATACTTTCATGGAATAGTCTCTTTTAATAAAACCGGGTCGCTTCTGTTCTATTGTCGGTCCCTCAACTTAAGCCTGCCCATTCAAAATGACTTGTGAAAAGCTCATGGGTCACACTAAATGTAGATTGCCGCTGTGTGATCATTCCCAAAATTGAGTAAAAGGATTTTTTACTTCAATTTTTAGTGGCGTTTTGCTACCAATCTGCAAAGACTGGCCAAGGAATCTATATTAGTATGTTCCGCGACATTCCCAATGACGTTATCCAACACCATGGGGTACTCACCAACTATGACCCAGTACGAAATCAATATCCTGGTACATAAGCTTAATACATAATACTTAATATAACCCAAATGTGAATTTGTCAAACATTTTAATTAAAAAGTAGATGTTGTCAGCATGTGCCTTTTTTTTTTTTTTTGTTTTTTCACCTTGCACAGATAGCGAATATTTCCAAAGTAAATCACGTAATATCTTTCATATTTATAAAATACCCATCTGACAATTATAATTGCTTTAGAACATATTGGCTAAATCTTGGCACTGAAAAAGTATCGAAACGTCCACTAACACAATTGCACTGGTCAGGTTTGAAACATAAAACAATAAAAGGTTGCAAAATTAAAATTATGATTTATCAAGAAGGCTCTCTTTTAAATATTGAACAACAAATAACACAACAAAAAAATCCAGCAATTATCTTATGATTTTCAAGACCTTTACATCTTCTGCTCTATTTCTTATTATTCCATAGTTGGATATGGTCCAAATTATGCCCTGACCGCAAAGTTGAGTATGGACACAATTTTTTTGCTAAAAGTTATAGATTAGGGTGTGTAGATAAGAATCTGCGGGTGCCACCTGGGCCATCCTTGAGCATTTGATAAATCCAAGATGGCGTCGCCATAAATGATAATTAATATATTCACCATATATTTTAAACTATGGAGTTACTAGATGCACTATATGATTCCTATGGTATTTTGACAACTTTGCACCATATTCGTTTTATTCGGATATTGGCGCATTTAAAACAAATTGAAATGTATGTTGTACATTGCTTAGGATCAAAGGTACCTTCTAAGTCATTGACATTGTTTCGATTTGAAGTCTTGTCATACTTATAAATTTGTGTCAGTATTTTTGAAGATGTTTTCAACGTTTGGCTGCCCTGTTGATTTACGTCATCTTACAATAATAAAAGTGATTATAAATAATTTAATTGTGTCTAACAACATAACCCATACTCTTCACGGTCTATTTTTTCGCAGGTATTTGCTGTTTGTTATAGGGCATATTTTCAAATTATTGGAATTGGCTTCCATTGTGATTTGAAGTATGACCTAAGTACAAGTTGCCCATACCCTTGTTCACTGGATCCTATAGTATATCTAGTAACTCCATAGTCTGATTATATAGGGTTGAATAGATATTATCATTTTATGGCGATGGCATCTTGCATTTCCAAAAAATGCTCAAGGATGCCCAGGTCGGCCCCGGCATATTTTATTCTACACACCCTATTTAATAATTTTTCAGCAGAAAAATTGTGTCCCTACTCAACTGTACTGTCACATGAATGTTCTACCTGACTAATCTTCCGGTTATCTTCATCCTCTGCTTTCAAAACAAGTGCCCTGTAAATTCCCCAGACTTCCATCCTTTCTGACAACATATTTGTCCTGTATGTCACTGTCCCAGTATAGCGCTCCATGCAAATTGGGGACAATTGTCATTTGGTGTTTAAGGACGTAACATTACCGTGGTGGTAGCATACCTGAGAGATGTTCCAATAAAGTCATATAAGAAGGTATTCTTTGCTTTTTTACGTACATTTCTTAGGGGCAAATACAAAGTACCGGACAATTATGTACTTTAGAATTTGTCCAAACACGAAACATATTTGATTTAGTGGGAAATCTCTTTAACTTACAAAACAAACTGTGTTTAATGTAATGAGCTGCTGTGTAGACCCTACCCCGGCTTTGCCAATTCTGGTGCCTTTACCCATGTTTTCAGTTATTGATCCCTCTGGCCGAGAATGCCGGCCATTACCCTGAGCTTAAATCTTTAACTCTATATATGTTTTTAATCAGAGTACTAATAAACTTAATTACTTATATAGTAAAATGATTACATTTTAAAGCAATCGGAGCAAACATTATCAGGCATACCCGAATGGTCTGTGCTTCTATCCTGGGCCTCAACAACCAGCTGTTATTCATCACACCTCATAAGTTTGTGGTTTCTGATATCAGTGTAATGTTTTCCTGAAACCCTATCAATGCTGAATAGATTCCCACCATCATTGCTGACTGATTTCAAGACAACACAATGTCTGAGCCCCACTTTGTGATACGCCTAACCTACAGTGCAAATCAAATACGACATAGTCACAGTATTATGTAGGCATCAAACCAGTTATGCATAGTTGGGTTTTCTTATATCATTGAAATATTTCCTGACATCCAATCAATGCTGATATTTCCACCAACATTGCTTACATAACCCATTAACACCACCCCTCTGTGATACCGCCTTAACCCTCGTCTTTCCAAGGGGGGGGGGGGATTCGCTCTGTTGCGCTAAAATTCAAAACTTCGCAAAAATTCCTAGGTAATCGTTCTCTCATCCTTTTGCGGTCATTTTAGCGAAGAAATGTGACGGTAGCACCATGCACCGGGGTTAGGGTATTCCTTCAAAGTCGAAGGAGGGGGGAGGGGAATAAAAAAAGTAAATATTTTAATTGTGCATTTTTTTTAAATATTATGTCAGATGCTCTAAAACTCTATGTTTATGTAAAACTGAGTCAATTGCATCATTGGAGCTGAACCGCATGAAAATCAAATATTCCTACGTTTTTAGCGCAAAAGTGGATTTTCGCCTACTTTCTGTGGAAAATGCCAAATTTTGCCGACTCGCTGACTTGATGACGTCAATGTGACGCCATAATAGGTATTTTGGTACTTATTTGATACAAGGAAAAGGAGGACTAGAGATCCACTGTATCAAAACATAGCATCGCGTGCTTTATACAAATTCTCGAGGGGTGGTCAACCACCCCACATACAGCGTAGTTCCCCCCCCCCCCCCCCCTTGGTAAACCGTGTTACAAAAAAGGCTTGGTAAACGAGGGTTTCCCTACAAGTGCAGATGGAAATAAGACACATTATATAGGCATCAAATCAACTATGAAGGACCGAGATCATATTTTCGCTAATGAGGGTAGTGCATAAGACAATGGACTTTTACAAGTGGCATAATATATGTTTCTTAATATAGATTTAGGACATTGAAAAGTTCATTTTTTGGAAAGTAGAAAGATCAAGTAATCCAAAATACTATGTTGAAATAGTGGTATTGCCATGAAGACCCATTACGATTTTACCTTATAGATTTCTTAGCATAAATACAGATTCAGTTAAATCCCTAAGCAAACTTCCTCTCCATTGGCATCTAAGTAATTTTTGATTGTCCCCACTTGGAAGATATAGCATGTAATGAGCATCAGAGAAACTGTAAAATGGTGGTATGCTTTACCCGAGATATTTTAATTGAATATTTTATTAATCTTTCCATGGAGATTTGCCGCGCACTGCAAGTTGTTGAAATACCGATTCGCTTGGCCAGACCGAACAGGTTTGGCAGGAGATATTGTCCCGTGTAGCCATATTCCGGAGACACTAAGTGCTGGTTTTAAAAAAGTCCGGGGAATGTGCAAAAAGCTAGGAACTATGTCCTCCTACTATGAGTTAAAGGAATGTTATCCTGCACTGGGAATGAAAGTCCGAAGAGACTAATCAGGCCTTAAGGAATAATATCCAGGTCCGATATGGACTACCATTCCTTAGGAATTATGTCCATGTCCGACGAGGGACTTTAGTCTAGACGATAATGACTGTCACGGGTGGACTATCGCTCCTTAGGGATTAGGGTCGACTTCCTGACTGGACTATAGACCTTAGAAATTATGTTCAGTCGAAGGTAGGCAGAGTCCTAGTTACTGGGAATTAATGCCCGGTCATGGGTGGACTATCGCTCCTTAGGGACTAGGGTCCAATTCCGACCTGGACTATAGACCTTAGGAATTATTGTACATGTCTGAAGGTAGCAGACTAGTAGTCCTTAGGAATATGCCCTGCCAGAGTGGACTGCAAGGGATCGGTGTCCGATTCCGACGTTGACTCTAAGTCTTGTGGATTATTGTCAGGTTGGTATTTGGGCGGACTCTCATTTCTTAGGAATTAATGCCCGGTCAGAGGTGGACTATA
>JAMKCH010005414.1:0-50651 GCA_023653785.1 Ophioderma brevispina
ACCCCTATGCTCGTTTGGCCGGATTCTAACCGGCGACCCTCCGTATTACTATTGACGGCGCTCCATCGCTCGTTATATTCAAGAATATAAGCTGAGGGCCGCTACATAAAAAATAATATTTAATGTTACACAACACACATACATACACACAACCACACATACACACGCAACCGGATTGCTAATTGCCCGAACAGTTTTTCTGCGCCCCCAATAAAATGACCATCCTAAAATCCACTCTTTATTGAGTATTTCGTCAGAGATCCATAAAATGCATCATTATTCAGTTGTTTTGATATTAAAAAAACTCTAATGGGCATTTTAATGGATAAGAGAATGAAACAGCTATAAGGGATTTTTATACCCTAACTCGTGATTACATCTTAAGTTTCCGTAAATTACATTGTTACGACCATAATTTACTTAAAAGTTAAAACAAATACTCTCGAAATAGTGCTTTCTCAAGTTTTTGTGTTTGCACGACACATGCTGGAAAGAAATCACAAAACCCACGTCAATTGCGTGTCCCCAAAAGGGTTACTACTTACGATTTTATGTACATACAGGGTGTCCACAAAACATGGTGCAAGGCAAAAGCTCCCTCGTTGGAAGTGAAAACAATAAGTAGTGACTATATTTACATCTATCACAATGGAATCTTGGCTTTTGAATACCTTTTACAGCATTCAATTTGGTTGTTGTAATCAGAGATATGGCTTAAAGTATCTTCCAATGAGTGTGCGGTACAATTGTGCCACTTTTCACAGAAAGGGGACCACACAACGTGTTGATAGGTTGATTGGGCTAATTGGTTTAAGATTTTACACCAGAAACTGCAAATGCACGTCGAAAGATTTCCATTATGAATTTAAATAGTCCCTTGCAATAGCATGAAATTACAGAACTATGTCATGTGTATTTTCAAGAACAGAAGTTCTTTTCCAGAACTCGTACAAACTTACATTTATTAGGGCAGATGTGCAAATTTATATCTTTGATAATGTCTCTGTTTTCAGCTGAGTGTGCTCTATTTTTAATGTTCTTTACGTCATGAATCATTATTTTAGAATGTTACACAGAAAAAAAACATACATGCAGAATACATACATTTGCCCTATACATTCAGGTCTAAGAGCAGAACAAACTAATGACTAACAAAACACTATAATAACACAATAGGAAGAAACAGATCAATTTTTCAAACAGATAGTCCTTTAAATATTTCTTCAAAATTCACTAGTGTTTGTGCTTTCCTGATGTACTGAAGGTTGTGTCCAAACACGCGGACCGACTGAAATGAAGCTTATCGCCGACGGTTTTAATGGGTGAATGGTATAGCCCACCAAAAATCCCCCCCGTTTGTGGTGTCAGCAGCAGAAGGCAAGTTGTCGTCCAGAATTTGTTATATATTATGAATGTCCCGATTGAGGTAAGATATTGTTGCAAGGCCGTTTAATAACGACTTATAAATTATGGTGAGTATTTTGAATTGCCGCGCTCTTTGACACGCAAACCATGGAATGTCCCTAATACCGGTTTCTAACAAAAAGGAAGCCCTAAAAGCGCACTCTATTTCACGAAAGAAAGAGTGAACCCAGACAATAATACACACCTCTGATGTTGCATTCTAGATTTCCGATGAAAAATCTTTTCCAAAAGGAGACCTATTGACCGAGTTATGGGCCGATTGAAAATTTGTACCACTTTTTCATTTTATCCACGGATTGTTACTGGTTCAGTAGTCGTAAGGCAATACACATTCTCCAAGCCCATTCTTTTGTTGATGGTTTTCTTTTGTTTTTGCACAGGTCGTTCTGATATTGAAAGTTTAGTTTCAATTATTAGAATTCCATATTTTCCTCATTCTTTTTTACTGCGCGCCTTGCCCCCCTCACTTGGGAACGCGGCAGCTTCTAAAGACGGATGAGCTTGCGTTCTCTTTCATTTTCCACTTTCTATCTTCTTTGTCCTCGTTTGATGCTTGCAAAGGCTGTGGTTATTCTTTTGCGAGGATCCCCGAGGACTCCGCTAGATTTCGCCCTAGGGAAACATTAAGCAGGAAGTGTATGTACAAGGCACCACCAGCAAACTTGGCCAAACTTTCGCATAGAATAACGCTGCCTTTGCCAATGCATCCGACTGACACGATGATTAGAAGTCGCGCCGATTATTGAAATGGAAAAGAGAGTGCAAACCTACATTCGTCTTCATGTCTTAGAGGCAGCCAATGGGGGAGAGGGAGGGGGCAGAGCAGCGCCGTAAAGAAGAATGAGGCAAGATCTTGGATTTCTATAATTTAAACTAACCTTTTCAATATCAAACTAATCCTTTGTCGCAAAAAACAAAGAACCCTAAACGAAGAATGTGCTGGAGAAAGTGTATTGTTTAAAGACAAGCTTAGACAGTAACAATCCGTGGATAAAATGGAAAAAGTGGTATCAAATTTTCAATCGACCATCACTCGGTCAATATGTGGTCTTTTGAAAGATTTTTTCGGTGTCGGAAACCTAATGAAATGCACTTTCCAGATGTGATTTTTATAGTTTTACCTCTTTTCCTTGTCCGTGAAAATAGAGGGCGCTTTGAGGGTTTCCTTTTTTGAGACACCCGGTATAAGATGTATTTGTTTCACGACGTTTGATGCCATTGAGATACAACAGCTTTATTGTAATACGTTGCAGTTTGGTGAAATTAACTATTTGTGGTGCCAGCAAGGGGAGAGAGTTACCGAGTCAAGGCGGGATAATATCAAAGCACAGATGATATGGTTGCAACGACTCCTTATCACGATAATGTCCTTGACAACGGCAATATTGCGAAATTGGAATTTAGTGTCTTGCAAAAGTCCAATACATGGTCCATATCATGGATAAATGTGAGTCCAGTTTACTTAACACCGAGAATTTCGAACAGAGCAGCAGGTTGTATTTCAGTGCCACCAATTTGAGACTAACAAGAGAAGATGAACACCAATTTCATATTGTAGGAGTCCGGTTTCAATTTTTAGGTTGTTCAATTTTATCCATTTACTCAATTCCATATGCAGTTTTGTAGACGTCAAGTTCCCAATAGAATCAAAGGGTGTCTTTGGATCAAATGAAGTGTAGAATTTGCGTATCGTCCGCGTATGTATGAAACATGAGATTGTGATTGCGGATTATCTTTGAGCTGCCAATTTGATAAATGTAGACTGAACTGAAGAGGTCCCATCATGGAGCCTAGGTAACACATTAAGTTCAGTAAGCATCAGAAAAGTGGTTTTCATACCCTTCACGGGCTTCAAAATATTGGATTTGAAGCAACACAAAAAACGATCACGCATTATAGTGATGATGGATGAATTATTAGATCAATAAAGTGCCTTATCCATGCATAACTGTACATGTTTCGATTGTTTAAGTTATCCCATCTGTGAAAGTGCACAATTGTTACCGCACCCTCTCTTGAAATATTCCCATATCGCCGGATTGGCCAACAACAACTCGGATGCTTAAAACGGTAGTCAAAAGCCAAGACTCGTTAATGACATGATGTATATCACGTCACTATTTTATGTTTTCAGCTTCAACGAGGGTGGTTTGCCTTGCAACCATTTTTTGTGGACACCCTGTACTCTTATGCCAGCCGTTATTATAAGGGCAAGGTACAGGTATAGGTTCAATTCACCATGGGGTCAATGCTCAGTCTTATTAGTCCCGGAAGCTAAGTACATTTTTCACTGATTTGGTGATAGCACGTTTGTAACATCCATGAAAGTCTTGTGACTCCCATTAGACCCATTATACCCTTGATCATGGTGGCCCATTTTAATTAATCCACAAACAACTGACGTCACAATATTTTGGAAGCCTCAAAAACAATACGACAACTTCAGCACTTTCAAACAAACTCTGAAGCTCGGGTAAAATTTACCCCCAGATACATCGAACTATATGGGGCTATAACTAGATCACACTTCACTAGAGTTGTAACCTAGGTAAATAATCTCTTTTTTCTAATAATATTAAAGAGACAACCGTTACTGTATATTTAAACTACAAGTTTTACTCTATTCATTTCACATTTTCCTCCCCGTACCTAACTTTCCCCATTGAAGGGGGAATCAACTCTGAAAATTTGAAACAAGTTATTTTCTGACATCTGGTCCCTATTGGATCCAAGTGCAAGAAACCTCATTTTAGCACAAAAATCCCACGGAAATGTTCAATTGACATACCATACCAAATAAAGAGTTCGGTCATACCGGTTGTTGTAATGCCATGGACAATGCTGGTTTCGACTTGGTCATGTTATTGTGTTTATTGTAGCTATAAATTTTACCTCCGTTGCACAGACAATACAGGTGACTGTACAGAAAAACAATCTATTGGCAGGCAATTCCCGAGGACAAATACTTCAGCGTCATCGAATTGTCGAGACATGTTTTGGATATCGTAAATTGGAAGACCTTTCCTCTGCCTCAGAAGGCATTCAATGCCTTGATGATTCAATCAAGGTCTTGGCATTGCTTAGCCCTAATTTTTTTATAGCTTATGCTTCCGCTTCAATTTAAGTCAGTGACCACAAATAAGTTAATGGAAGGGCATAAACAATATTTCATGATCTTATTTGGGATCTTTGTGGAATCTATACGTTCCGTCGATGAATTGAAGGCCATGGAGTACTATTACCCACTAATTTAGTATACACACCGCCAGTTATCCTCAGGTGCCCATGGGATTCCACAATATCCCTCATGATCATTAAATACTTGTTTCCTATTCCTTGCACATTCATGCCTATTGCTTGCAGATAGTCAAAGCCTTCAAAGCGCTTTTTCTAAAAGGACATGATTCCTTAAACAGTAAGTAAATATATTATCCAATAATTACATAGAGTAAAGGAATTCACCACTAGTTCACTTTGAAGGATATGAATATTTTTGAAATATGCGTAATACGTATACACCCAATACGGTGCCCAGGTGGAAGCAGGAAACTACTGTAACCACCAGAATGTTTTTTTCAGAGCTTTGTGGTCACCGTGCCGTACGAAGAGGCATTGCGATTAGTATGCCACACAAAGTGATTTCTATTGTTTTATTGTCGAATTTACAAGAACCACATTTAAGATGGCTGCTGCTGTAAGTTACATGCTGACTTCAGGCTCCAAGTATTTTTTCCTATATTGCTCAATAGCATGCAATTGGTAACTTTTTTTATCATGCCACAGTGCTTTCAGAGTGAGTACTATCATATATGATGAAATGATAACATCTTTATGGGCAGTTTTAGAAGGACAACATCCAAAATACTCCAGCACGTAAAAGGTTTTCTGGGTGCAGAATTCATTAACTGTGCTGAATTCAACAACTTTGTTGTTTTTTTTCTCAGGCGAAATCCGTAGTGGTGATCTTCTGAACTGAATTGGACTCATTGCACTGGAGAAGTAGTAATGTCAGCCCACTGCCGAAAGCATCAGGCAAGTGACACTGCAGTCCGAGTTTTGGTACAGTCCTGCAGTTTGTCTCTGATCTCTGATTTGGCTATTCTGCACTACACTGAGCATTCTACGTAACTTTAATCATCTGTATATCTCAACGTTAGTTTTAACATTTTACACATAATTCGTGAAGACTTCTCTCATTATGACAACTTCCGAAGCAAACACTGTGTATTACGTCATATGTTGTGGTGGTCATTGTGTCATTATTTTGGACCCTTACTTGAATCAAAGAGTCAGCTGAGAAGAAACTGTAACAACATCCAACATATTTTCCCAGCTAAACATGTGTCATCATTGAATGAAACTTTCGACGGCTTTTAAATTATAGATTCCTTGTCAAAAAAGGTTATTTAAGCGGCCAGTGCCATTTTATGCAAATTCTTCTAGCCTCATACAATCTCCAGAGACTGGTCTACCAGTAATGATGTCCAAGAAAACCCAGGACCTGTTTCAAACCCATGTGGTGTTTGTGGACCGTCCAGTAGCAAAAAACCACCGTGCTGTACATTGTGAAAATGTGTAGAAAATCAGTGCCACGCTTTAACTTGTGGAAGGACTATAAATTGATTTTAAAACAATACAACCAGCTGGACATTTCTCGTTGTGGACTCAAGAAATTACCCCCCCACGCTACATAGAGGAACGTCCTGTCCAACTTCCAGAAATTCATCCTGATGACTATCAGCAACATTACATACAGTTTCAAACAACTTTAAAGGACTAAAAATTTTGAACTTAAATATACATCAATCTGGGGGAAAATGGGATGAAATTAAATTACTGGTTTTTTAGAAAAACAACCTGAATACTAGGTATCACGAAACATGGTACACCGAAGGTATGAAAATCAGAAATAACTATTCCAAATTATATGTTAGACCGTAAGGGACCGTGAGGTGGATATGGTGTGTTTGTGCTTTACGTGCCACAAAGGCTTGAGACTAATTTACTACCTTTGACTCGGTCAACTGCATGGTAAGGTCGAAACCATCTGGCTAAAGTTGACCACTACCTAACACCCGGCCGGTCCTCACTGGTATTGTGTATGGCCCCAAGGTGCAGTGAATTTTGAGGAACTTAGATTAGTAGTCACTGAGGGGTGTGAACTTAGTCTGACATCAAGAACTCACTGCGGAATTCTTTGTTTAGCGATTTCAACTGCAATGATTTAAAAACCGAATGATTGGGAATGGAAAAGGCTTCAATCAATTTCTGTACACTCATAACCTGACTCAAATTATCACCAGCCCAAACCGTGTCACTCAATTTCAAATCATGCATTGATCATATCTGGACCTCGCGTCCTGAAATGTGCATCAAAAAGGGTGTTTTCACTTTTCCATCAGTGATCATCTTCCGGTATATTGCTGTGAGAAAGGCCCGATAAATGTGTTAAGGCCCCTCACGCAAATTTAGGCCAAATCCTATCGTCATTTTGAGTCAATGTTTTAACAAACGTCTTGAAAAGGTGCCCATGGAGTTACCGTTGAGGGTCTGATGTCCTGATCTGGCATGGAGTATTTTTTGGGGGCCTCTTTGGTCCTGTTTGTGATAGTCATGCACCCTTTAAGGAAATGAAAAAATCCCTAACAAACCAACCTCCGTGGTTAGTGATGATTACCTTAATCTCAGACAAGAGGTGGATACATATTAATATTAAGGCTATAAACTGGTTCTGGAAATGAAGGGATGCTTATAGAACTATCAGGAACAGGACCAATAACTTAGACCTCTAAGCTGAAGAGGGAGTTTTTTGAAACCTCAATTAATGAGGCTGGTACAGATTCTCATAAACTGTGGAATACACTCAAAACAAAATTTTCCCCACTCTCAAACATTAAACCTATCTATAGTATCCGTGTGATGACCCAAAGTTAGTAAATTGATGGTGTTAGCATTGCCAATCAATTAATAGCTTTTTTTCTAATATAGGTAAAAATCTTTCCAATGCCTCGTTGCCGATCAAACCTATGAAGATCGTTTAAGCAGGGAAACAGTGCCAGTACAGACAGTTTCAATTCAATCGATAACTGAGATGAAATTGATCATCTCCTAAGAATCTTGATAGTAGCAAGGCCACCGGTCTGATACCATCAGCCCCAAACTTCTTAAGATTGGCCATAAACATGTGTCAAACTCTTGCATTACATCATGAACCTCAGTCTGGAAACTGGCCTTGTTCCCTCTGCCTGAAAATTAAGTAGAGCATCACCGATCTTCAGGAAGGGGATGTCGGACATTAGTAATTACAGACCCTATCTGGTCAATCCCGGTGTGTATGAAAATTTGAAACATGAGTTCATACTCAGCTTTACGGTTATGATCTAATAACACTAGGTTATCTAACAAGTCTTGTTTGGTTTCAGACCTATGCACTCCACTCAAAGCTGTCTTCTTAATGTTACAGACTATTTATTAACAACATGAGCACTGGTCTTCTTAAGGGTGCTGTTTTTCTAGACCTAAAGAAGGCTTGCACGGTCCATCCATAAAGTGCTCATTTAAGAAGCTACAGAGTATTGGAGTGCAAGGTCGGGAACTAGATTGGTTCATCTTATTTAAATGAACCGTATCAGGGTCACCAAAGTAGGGGAGCACTATTCCAACAAGGATGCTGTTAACTTTGGTGTCCCGCAAGGGTCACCTTCTTGGCCCTTGCTCTTCATATATATATTCAATGATTTGTCCGCCAACTACCCCCCCCAGAGTACTGACTCCAAGGTACCCTTTAGGCAGATGACACAAATTTTTGTAAAAAATCACTTCAGGTCGTAATTGTACTCTCAACAGAAGAACTTGCTCATATCTCAAGATGGTTGAAAACAATACTTAAAACCTCAATGTTAAAAAAAACAAAATCTGTATTTGCTACGCAACAAACACTTAGTCGTTTTGATCAGGGGCTTGACGTCTATATTAGGGATGACCGGCGTGAAAAATGTTGATGGTTTCAAATACCTCGGTATGTGGTTAAGATCCTTCAACTTACTGGCGTCCAATACTGATAAACTGGTTTGTAAAATCAACAACGCATGGTTTACTAAGGCGGCTAAGAAATATTCGTCCTAAAACCAACTCTTAAATCTGGGTACAAATCTTTAATGGCCTTCACTGTGATTACTTATGATGTTTGTGGGGGAATGCTTGCAAGACATACGTCAAAACTGAATAACTTCAAAACACAGCAGGGAAAATAGGCCTTCCACGTAGATTCAAACAACACATCCTCCTGAATATAATTGGTTGGCCAGAATTATCAACAAGCGCCGTTTATACCATCTTAATATCATGGTTTACCAGCGTCTTGCATGCATGCTCCAAAAAACCTCTGCAATATTTTCAGGGACCAGTTTCTGATAGCCATAACCACAGGACTGAAGCTGGTTCTTATGGTAATCTTGTTTCACCCCAATAAAAATGGTTAGATAAAAGGAAATTTACCCCAGGGGGGTAAATCTTTTAATAATCTTCCTTTCAGCCGCCTAAGCAACCCTCCGTCAGACTTGCTACTTTTAAATATCTATTTCCCAGTAATTTTGTTGTATGGCTCTGTAATTAGTATGTCTGACATTACTTTTTGTGTGATGGGCGTGTATGTATGTATGTATGTGTGTTGTATGTATGGTGGTATAATTTTTGTGTATGAATGCTTGTAATGTGTGTGCGCGCGTGCATATGTGTGTAGGCGTATGGGTGATGTGTGTGTGTGTGTGGAATTAGTGTATGTATGCATGGGTGGTGTGCGTGTGTGTTGGCGTGTGTGGTGTGTGTTTGTATGCCCTGCAAACCGGGAAACACATATGAGGAAACACTTCTAACCGGGGGACACACAGGGGAAACGGGACGTCCGCCCCCCCCCCCCGGTTAGAATTATTGTGGTTTTCTGTTTCGGTCGGTACTGATTATGCACTGTTCAATTATTTTCACCCATCTTGATGTCCGCGTTGTGGTATACATTCCGGTTGGTGTGCAAGTTGGAGTGCATCGTGTGCATGGTTGATGTTCACTCTGAATTATTACTTCCTAAATAGCGACCGCTACGGCCCAAAACTGCCTAACTACTGAATGTTCCCAGTTGGATAGGAAAAATAAAAATGTCCGCGTTCTACCGGTATAAACTCCAAAGTCCTCATTTGTTGGTGTTTACAAGTATGTTGGTGTGTGCGTGATGGTGGTGCTTATGTGTTTATGTTTTTTTACAGAAGGTATCCAGATATTTCTTACTGACTTAGTGGTTAGGGCCAAAAGACAAAAATAAACAAAAGAATAAAACATTACTTTATTTCATTTTGTGAAAAGAAATAATATATTTACTAGTCGGCCTGATATTTGTATGTCGCTGAGAGGTACTTTTGGGGCTAAAAACACTAAAACTTTTGTTTCACCTATTTTTATTGTACACGACCCGATAAATCTGGTGTGAAGTTGGAACCCGTGGGCACTACGATATGGTAGCCAGAGAGCGGTGAAAATACCTTTACTGTGTGTTGGGTAAGGGAATTCAAACATTGAAATTGATTTTCCTCCAAAAAATAAAAAAAATAAAAAAGTAGGAATTTCAATTTTGACTTGAAAATAATATCAGAAGGTACGATTTATAACTTAAAAAAAAAAAAAAAAAAAACCTAAGCCTTATCTTGACTTTGTGCTTTGAACATTGTTGTTCTGGATGACGTGGGTAATTGAAATTGCTAATTTGCAGACGGTGGTCGGTGCACAGAAAGTCGTTCGGAAAAACAGCGCCTTCACTCGTCCCTGGCAAGCAACTCAGGCTGTTGCTTTAACTCTCTCCCCTGCGATGTCGATGCACTCGACACACGCATAATTTTTGTCAATTTTTGATTTTTTGGGTTAAAACATTTCAAAATTATTTTTTTCGTGAGCATATTCAATTCAGCCTAAATGCAGAAATGAGCCAAAACACCATAGTCTTTGTTTTTTGGGGGTTTTTTTAGATGGTTTCACAATTTACCTGCAAATATTTTGCACTGTCTAAATGTCTCTGACGTATGTGTTATAACTTATACCATTTTCCAGCACGGAGAGAGTTAGTGGAACATTGTAGGGCGCTAAGAGGATCTTTCCCGAATTCCACTTTACCTATTTTCAACGTGTGAGGTGTCAAACGGTGCCATACACCATGTATATGCCTACGAGTGCGCACGCGTGTATGTGTTTCCTCCTCTCTTTCCTTCTTTTTCATATTTTGGGAATTTTATTTTTGCTTGTGTAAATGTGTGTTGTTGCTATGTGGTGGTGTGTGTGTGTGTGTGGGGTGCGTGTGATGTGTTTGATGTGTGGTATGTGAAATTTGTTTTGTGTATTGTATTATAAAGTTTTGGTATGCTATGACACCTCAACATTTTAACGTGTGCACTACAATGCTTTATATTATGCAGCTGGCCTGTTTAACTTTTACCAGGTCCAATTCTGTTCTTATTATTGTTATTTTACTACATTTTTAGTACTTCTGTATTCTTGTTATCACTTATTGTATTGTATTCCATTTTGTTGTATTATGTTTGACCCATGGGCGACCGCCTGAAAAAACAGTGTTACAATGATGGGTGGTAACCCAGCAAAAGAGATCTAATAAATAAATAAATAAATAAATAACAAACGATCCGGCATATTTATTACAGTATAATAAAATGGTAGAATTAAGAAAAACACACACCGAACAACATAAATATGAAAAATCCAAAACTATTGAAACCTAATGATTACATGAGTGGAAAATCCGGATTACTTAAAGCTTTTAAAATGCAAAAAAAAAACAAGAAAGGAGTGCAATTATGCCAGGTACTGGCCACGAGCCAAAAATAATACGTACCTTTGCTCGCCTAGGAGTCAATTATGGGATACAATCAAAGGGAAGTTCGATGGCTAGGTATCTGTCAAAATAACGAGAAGCAAAGACAACACAGATCCTACATTACCAGATCTCTTTCCTGCATATGAGTTATAATGACAAATGATGTTTGTGGTATCTGGATGAAAGACATTAGTCAAATCAGATTTTAAAAACACGAGAAGCAAGATAAACACTCCTACAGATAAGTCTGCACCATGTGGGACGCTTTTGTTAGTTTTAAAAACAACCTTTTGTGTTTGTTTTCATGTATGTGGCGTCTCAGAAGATGACAAGGCAGAATATATTTCTACAATTAATGAGGAAGGAAGAGATGGCGAAGTACCTCCTGAAAAAAAATTAGAGTAATATTGGTTTTAATATAATATTGTGTTATTCATGACAACTTGGATATCTAACGTTAATCTCGTGTGAATTAAGGGTACATCAATTTACTTTCTAGTAAAATTACTCGAGTATCTTCTAGAAAACCCAATTTCGTTTGTTTGGTCGTAGGGAATATTACGTGTTCTGGTAAAAAAGGTAATTCTGCAAGCTTAAAAGTTATAAAATAAGAAAAGGTCAGCATTTGAAAGCCTAGCAATTATAGCAATTAAAAGTATAATTTAATAATGGAAGTTAAGTTATAAGGCTCCGTCTTAAAATCAGATTCAACCCGTAGATATTTTTGCCCACTTGCCCTTCCGTTATGTTGAAGAGAATATGTTACGTTTGAGGCGCCATTAGTCGTGTTGTAAACACGAGCTGTGTTACTGGCAGGTCTATTGTCCTACACCGGTGTTGCAAAACATATAATAGTGTTCTCTCTATCGCCAATCCCAGTGAGGTGGATCCACCTTATGCTTTTTAAACAATCTTCCACATTAAACTGATTTCAATGCTTTCTAATTTGATAGAAATGGCACATTCGGGGTGCCAGAGATATGGCCTGGTCAAAGTATAAGTACATGAAACAAAAGTTGGTAACAACGCGAGCTGAACATTACTTTTCCAAACGCAGTAGCGTGGCGATTTGCTGAAACGTTCGAGATGTTCTATACGATGGTCTCAAGCCGAATCAAACGTGGATAGTTTAATCCAGTGCCGGATTCTAAACTGGTCACACCCAAATTAAGTATTGAATATAGGTGACATATAGGGAAAGTGTGAAATCTCTCCTGGTTAGAATCAAGACATGAGTATCCAAGTTGTTCAAGCTATGATATGGCAGTGATTCCTTTGTATACTTAAAAAACCGCAATTATTTACGTTGAAGGTGAGTTCCGTTCATATCAGCAATGTATGCATAGATGATAGGATTGTTATATCGAGACAATATTACTTAGTGATTTACAAACAACACGAACGATTCGTCAACGTTCGTTAATCATTAATACCTTCTTTTAACACCAGTCAAGCCTGGTTAACACTATTGTGCTGTCTAAAATGTGGACAACAGATTGGTAACTTAATGTTAAGAAACACTCTATGGTATATCGAGTACGTGCAGACTGTAAATAATAAGTTTTGGGTTTGTAATATTTTGCAAATTTAAAAGCCCGATTATTTACTACTTGGGGCGAGTACATATTTCGCCAACCATTAGTCTTTATTAAAGGTGCTTGTTCCGATCGTCTTATGCAAAGGTCTTCTTCTTTCTCTTTTTGGTTACTTCCTTGTAGGGTCGTTACAGTGGGATCATATAATTCCATATTTCTCTATTGGCCACATCCTTCTCCTGCGTAGAACAGCACGCTTTCCACTAGCACTCTGCTGGCCAACAATATAATAATAATGGACATTTATAAAGCGCCAGACTCCGGCCCTAAGGTCGCTCACTGCACTGTTGCCTAATTATTATTACGCTGTCATCAGGAAATCGTCACAATCATTTCGCTTACAGTACAATGCGAGTGCCGGTTATTGCCTGACCGGTTTCGACCAATCTGGCAATAATGGAGATTTGAAAGATTCCGTATGACAAATTTTGCACAAGTTTTACGCCGGACGCCCTCCCTGACGCAACTGAATAGCCGTTTTTTACGACATGGAAGAGAGAACGGTGTATCTATCATAAAACCAGAACAAACTAAAGTACGAAAACTGGACAATGTCGGGATGGAATGAAGAGCTAAAGACCTTTATTGACAAAAACGTAGGTCTGTAATTTTTGTAAGCATAGAACTCTATAATATTTTTACCTATATTAAGTAAACATTTTAAATAATTCGATAAAAACTACACAGTTATGTTACCTAATGTTACCTAATTCAAGTTTATTCATCATACACAGCAACAAATAATATAATGTATCAAGCGGTAAAATATACACAGGTGTATTTTTCCCTCTGTGTGAAACTGGATATTCTGTGAATTTATTGTAGGTGTACCATGATTGTTAGATTTGGGTTTTTTTCGAAATCAATAGGGAGAAGAGCAAGAAGCTTGGGTGTTTTTACCATAGTAACTAGGTTTGACAAATGTTTTAAATTTATATTCCTAAAGTCACGGAGCGAACCCACGCCTTGGGTTAGTTGGAACTTGCTCATAGATCTGACAGCAAAAATACCGTTACGCTTTTTGCTGTGATTGTCAGATTTTCCTCTAGGGACGTTAGGGATATGGCCTGTCTCTTTCATAAGAGCAATAAGAAACATTTCAGGAAAAAGATGAAAACACATGTGTAATAATACTGTGTATGTCCCATTTTGGAGATTTCTTTAACATTACGATCACTTTTTAATTCCAGTAGACACTACCAACCTTGGATGAGTAGCTCAATCTAAATTGGTTCGAGTCCGGCCAAGCTCACTTTTATTTCATATGCGTGTGCTGGCCATCTCCAGGGAAACTTTAATAACAAATATTTATCCTTGCCTACCTGGAGAATAAGTTCAAAATTTCAAAATATAAATATCGTATATGTAAATATACCGTCTGATGCTATCCGCTAGGAAAGCGATGGACACCTTTCGGACCTAACACCTACAGATGATATCTATCGCTATTTTTAACCATCATGGCTTTTTTAGCTATTGCCGCTGCGCCCGTGACATACACCCTTAAAAAACGTGTTTAGAAGTTCTGGACAAACTTGTGTTTAGATGGGTTAACGTTAGCATTTAAATACAGAACTTGTGTTTAGATTTCTAAACACGTTTTAAGAGTATACTACGGAGACTGCTGGTTCGAGTCCGAGCCAGGGGCGTCCCCAGACCATTTATAATGGGGGGTGTTGAGTCTGTGTTGCCGACAAAATCATGGGCCGGATTCAAGAAATTATTCATTTTTTTCGGCTCGCTGCGCTCGCCAGGTAGACCCGGAATTTTTTTCACTCGGTTGATTGAAATTCTGGAAGAGCGCGGGTGGGGGCTGGGGGGGGGGGCGGGGGGGGTGGGGGATTGTCAACCACAACCGAAATGACAGTCATTAAACACTTTATGAAAACAAATCAACACCAACAGATGGAGAGGAGTGCACCCCCGATAATCCGCCAATCGCTTGCGCCGACATTATACCCTCTTCGCCGACAAGTCAACATTTTTGCCGACAGAATTTGGTAAATGGGGGGGGGGGGTTGTTCAAACCCCCACCCCCCTCTGGGGACGGCCCTGGTCCGAGCAAGCGAAACCTGGTCCTCCCGTTAACACTTGGGTGTTGTACTTTAAAATGGCTGCCATATTCCCAATATTCTTAATATATGTTAACTCTTATGAACTTTAAGCATTACTTTCAAATGAAAATTCAGTTCAATATAAGCAAAATATGACTTGGAATCTTTGTACTCTATCAGTGCAGTATTCGTTTGAAATATTTCATCCCTAGACTATGTACTTTATCATCCAATATAAGGACTACGATGTAGTCAGTACTTTTTCATTCGTTTCCAAGTTAGAGAGACATTTCAGTTTAGTATAACAAAGGGTATAAATATTATGCTATTTTGTGCACATTTATGCAAATTTTGTAATTTTTGCACAGGATTTGCTATAGACAACCTCTCCTACAACTCATTATGTGAATATGGCTCTATCCTTGTTATTGGCGTCATTGTTATTAGTAGTAGAAGAAGTAGTGTTATTCTTACTATTATCAAAAGATAATAATAAAGACGCTAGCTTTGAAATATGAATACATGTCTTCTCAGTCTAGAACATATTTCAACAGAATATGCCGTGTCTTCTTCTATTGACATACATTCCTTGTACAAATAGTCAACGTTTTCAATGCACACGTACGAAAAGATCGGTCTCTGATTGTATAGATAAATATATTTATCCAATTGTTGCATAAAGCAATGCTATGCACCAATAGCTCGATATATTGATTAGCAATATCATAATTGAAAGATGAAGAATACGTATACGCATGCAATGGTAACAATGTTATAGAAGAAACGGCTGTTACCAGAAGGAAGGTCTTTAATGCTTTGTTGTCTATTCGTCGGTAGGAACAGCTCCTTTGGGGAACATTGGCCGATAAGCGGTTTTGCACGGTTTTGTGTCGTTTGACAATGATTACAATGCGTGCGTAGATTACCACAGTAATAATCAACGGCAGAAGTGAGAAAAACACGAAGCCAGAGGAAATTGATAAAACATCATCCAAATCAAGCATGCCAAATGGTGCACACAAACTCAAATCTGACTTATAATCCGCATCATTAGTAAAGGTAAAAAACAATACAGACAAGATGGTTGGAATGACAGCTGATGACCATGCACATATAGCTACAACCTTGGCTCGTTTAGCAGTTGCAAATTTCATATAATGAAGAGGAAACTCAATAGCTATATATCTGTCAAAATTTACTAGAAGTAAGCTCAGTCCAGAGCTGACGCCGATGAAGGTGTTGGACACGCTTGTAACAAGGCAGAGGCTGTTTAAGGCCAATGTTGGGATATGTTTAAGAAATGCAGAAGAAATGGAAAGCGGTAACGTAACAAGCAACCCTACAAATAAATCCGCGCAAGTAAGAGATGTCAACAATACCCTTGTTGCTGTTTTTAGATATTTTGCCCGTTTGAGAACGACAAGGCAGAATAGATTTCCTCCTATGATAAGAACGGATAAGAAGGCATATATAGTTGTAGAGACAATCCGATATGTTACAGAGGTGCCATTGAACGTAGCAGATGTGTTATCCATGATAAATATTGTGCTGGTAAATGAAGGCCTTTTTTAATAAATGTAGTCTAAATGTCGAGACAGTTGCGTCTAAGGTAGGCGCAGGAAACAAAGCAATAATTACGTTCAATATCGTGAGTAAACAGAAGGAAGTAAAAATGACCTTGAAAATCCATTTGGAAGTGGTAAAACATGGTCGTGAAGTTCAGTGCTTTATTACCATCACGAATTTGCTAGACGGTATGATATTACAACAGGAAGGAATATCCAAAAAGGGACATAGATGCATTTGCGGCCATATATTTTAGCGGAGGCAATGGAGAAAATTAAATTTCTGAGGGCGCAATACATTTCATACAATCCCTTGTTCATTGAGCAGTAAGGCACGATACCCTCTGATGATACCTCACATTCTTTACAAGCTGGAGGATAAGGGTTTAAGTATGGATTTCTGACGGTCTTTTCACAATTGTCTTTTCATCTAATATTTAAAATAGACATTTTTCTACAAAATCAAATCAATCAGAACACTGCTGTTCGCTTAAATTAATTACACTGAACTAAAAAACGTTTCCACATAACACCTGTGCTTTTTGGTTTACTTTGGTTGCCAATTGAGCAACATATTGAATTCAAGATCGTTCTCTTTGTGTTCAAATCCATTCATGGACTCGCTCAGGTGTAGAATAATTACAGTCCACCGTACTCACAGTCCGGCTACAATGGTGAAGAATAGGGCACTCAATTCAGTGGCTCGGCGGTGAAT
This sequence comes from Ophioderma brevispina, assembly GCA_023653785.1. Lineage (NCBI taxonomy): Eukaryota > Metazoa > Echinodermata > Ophiuroidea > Amphilepidida > Ophiodermatidae > Ophioderma > Ophioderma brevispina. The sequence continues at coordinate 17,226 of JAMKCH010005414.1, forward strand.
AAATTACTTTCCCACCGGCATACATTGATGAACTCCTTCGTCCATACGAATCTCTTCGGTTTAACGGTTTGGTATGCTTGTCAACAAAATTGGTCTGTTTTTCAATTTACCGAATCTCGATTTTAAAAGCATGAGCAAACCGGATTACTCAGAGAAAACCTGCGGGAATAAGTGTAGACACAAAGCCGCCGAGAACGAGCTACTACAGGAAATCAAACCTCAATGGTGAAAACCAAGAGAAGGTACGCTGCGCCATATTCCACCTAAAATTACTGTACGCTTATTATAACTCATAAATTGTTTTGATAATTTGGTATGTAAGACAATGTCTATATCGGTATCTGAAACATTAACATTGTTGGGTTATTTGTAATTTGACTTTCTTACAGATTTCCTTTTTGTGCTTAGTTTGAACGTGTGAATATAATGCATATGTCACAAGTACCCAAATTGGAATAAGCTTATGGAACGTGCCCAATGTTATTTTTATGCTTTGTTAAGCAGATAAGCTAATTGCAAAGTATGTTGATTTAAGGTGGAATTATGATCCACCAACTGTATGAATTGCAAACACGGACAGGGTAATTCACGAACAAATTATGCTCAACTAACGTTACAGATCGACCGTAAAAAAGGGAAAATCGAATGCTTCATGCCTGAATGAATTGAATCCCGGATTTTAAATGGCCTATATCTGAAATATCGCCCAGAATCAACCAATGAAATAGCATAATTATGTTCATGAATATTCATGAGGTGGAATAATTCGGCTTATTTTTTGGCTGTACATAATGTATAATGCACGAGACAGAGCTCAGAAGTATGCTACCTCTTCGCCAAAATTAATTATGAGCATTATTTATTTCAATTATCCTTTGAATACCTGAGACATTTTTTATGCTAGAATCTGCATAGTAAGTCGGCGCAGCCCCCTACCATTTGCCTAAAAAAATATAAAAAATATCATTTTAGGGACCGCTTGTGAAAACCTTGGAAAGTAAAGACTGAAAAGACAGTAGCGTCGTTTCACTGTTCACTAAAAAACTTTGGCCCAGTGGTGGTATTTCTAGGAAAGCGAGAGGTACTGGAGTCCAAGACTCGAACAGTGTATGTTTTTCTCGTCTTTATTTAGTTCTGTGCTCGCCACCGCTTTATCCGAGCATTCTATTCGTCTTTTATGAGGAATTCGGTGTATCTTTTTAAGTGACAACCTCCTCAAGGTACTCTTCTCTCGGTGTTGACGCTGAATCGCATTTTTACTTGATCTCGCGAGGGCTAGTTTATACACTTTGTCCTCCGGCATAATTGAATTGACGCTGTTTCGCTTCGTCATAGATTCTGCTAGAGAATCATCAGGTCGGCATATAAGCTTGCCCTCCCATTCTAAACAAGCAATTAATCAATCATGATTACGGACATGAGCTTGGAAGAAATCTGAATAAAGGGCTGAACTTAGCCTTCATCTAAGAGCGCACGTACGTGTCAACTGGTTATCACACAATAAGGCACAAGTCCTCGTGCTTGGACACAATGTAGTGGTATTTCTCACACTAGAGATACGAAATAGCGAGAGGTCGGGTTCGAGACCGTGTATTTTCGTCTTTATTTGTTCTGTTCCACGTCAGTTTCTCCGAGCTTTTCTATAATATTTACAAGTTAATTTCTCGGGTGTATCATTTACTTGATCCTCGCGTTCATTGAATGAGTTTCGCTTTTCGTCTAGATCTGCTGAGGAATAAGCATATAAGGCCCTCCATTCTAAAAATATTTAAATATAATTACGGCCGCTTTTGAAAATCTGAAAGAAAACTGAAATACATCTAGCGGCCGTTCAATGGTATCCACATAAACACGTCCTCTGTGGCCAGTAGTGTAGTTCACGCCTGGAAAGCGAGATGTCAGGGTCGAAGAACCGGTTTTTTCGTCTTATTTTGTAGGTCTGATGCTCGCCAGTGAGTTTCTCCGACGCTTCTATATAATATGTACAAATAGTTTAAGTTGGCAGTAATGTAAATACGGTCCATAATATCATAAATATGTACAAAATTATCAAATGTGTAATGCCGATCGTCAGGATATATTTTGTTAAAATAGGTCTATAGCCTTCTGCTTTGATCATATCCAAACGGCATTCCAATATTTTATAGTGCTGGGAATCTTTAAAATTTAAAGTGAATCTAAATGATTTTAAGAATTCTCACGGAAACGGGGTTTGATACTGGCCGTCCTCGTAACCAGTGATCACATCGGATACACGATCTATGCTCAGCGTGGAACACGTGTACGTCTTCACATGGGCATTGTGTATAGCCTGTCTCAAAAGTGGTACAATTGAAAAACGATTTTTTAAATATTAAATCTAACCATAAGTAAGTCGTTTTGTGCATCACATTAAAGAAAAAAAAAACTACAGGCTTTCCAATACTTTTTGTTTCAACTCTTTTGCGTGTTTCAATCGAGAGATAACTCTGCGGAGCACAAAACTCGAGATTGCGCGCTTTCTGGTTGAGTGTAAACGGTGAAATAATTAGTTAAACACAAGTTATTCACCTTTGAACATATTTAAATTCTTCAAAACGGGATTAACTTTATAAAGAAACTTTAAAAGATGCAGAAACACTTACGTCATGGTGGAAATTATCTTCAGTAAGTTATGGTTTTAAGATAAAGGGTATGGCATCCGACATACTTTGTTTGTTAAAGAGATTCATGACCGTGTAACCTCCATTTACTTTGGAGGAGAGAGTTTTTATGGTCTTGAAGTATCACGAAACGTAAAGTCCTTCCGACACTTTAAGACATCAGTCGGCCACCACTCTTAAAGGTGAGCAAATTAATAAGAAAAGTGATAAAGATGGAATACGCGTTAGGTACAGTACACGCGCCAAATGGATAATAATGGTCTCTAAAGAATTCTATGTGTAATGAATGTACATCATTAGCGCAAATAGCATCAAGCCAGTATTCTTAACGTATGGCCAGCATCTTCCGGTAATGAAACATTTTTTTGGGAATGAAAAATGTTATTCATCTTCTAGGTTGTGTAACAAAATTCAAATTATTCGCTTTACTGATTGTGAAGATTGCGCAATACGTATCACTGTGACTACTTTCTCGTCATTCCAGTTTGGTCAATAATAGGCCATCAAAATAGAATGAATGCTGCCTCAACCCAACACTAATTGCAACAGAATCAATTTCCAAACAGAATTGTATGAGAATCCTTTAAAACACATATCAAAAGTTAATAACATCAAAGGATGGACATATATTTTAAGGGGGTAAGGTTATACAAGGGGTCAAACTATGAAAAGTATCAAAAACGCGTCGAAAAGTTATGCCAACGTGTTCGTTACCATTTCCAGGATTAAAAAAAAGTGTATAGTTTGCCATATCATGAAGGTTGAGTTCAATAGTTATGAGTCAAAATAGGTTTCAGGTCACAGGGGGTAAATTTTAAGATATATCCGTTACGTTATAAAAATGGTTTCAAATGTTCGTCTAATGATGCAGAACCCGAAAATCTACTGGTGCACCATTATAATATTCGTTGCATAAATGGAACGCAAATGTGATGGGGCTACAGGGTCATGGGAGGTCACTAGTCATAGAGCTGTAATTCTTATCTAGGAAAGTTCAAACAAGAATCTATGTACATTTACTTATCTAGGGGGACCAAATTTAACAGTTTACAACCAGTTCCGATCAAACGACCATTCTATGAATTTTACCCAGGTGACATTGAAATGTTATAAGCCTATTGTACTAAACTATAAAGCGTAGATAGGGCAAAACATACCTTTTTAAACCTTAGGAAGTAGCCCAATAAAGTGGCACATCATTTAATTCAATTCGAACAATTTTAATTTTTTTACCCTGTACAAACGTTGCCCTCTTATCTCAACATATCCCACTAGGTTGATTTTGGTAGACTTTTAATATATTATTTTTGGACTATTTCAGAGTATATTAACACCAAAATTGTTTCTGTTGCAATTTGTGTGGGGTCAAATCATACAATTATTGGACTATAATAGCATTAATGGAACTCAGCGTACATGTAGTATTTCACAAGTTAATTTTTTAATGCTCTTTCTTGATGCACGCATTATTTATCACGTCTGCATCTCTCAAATAGAATTCAATGCATAAAATCTTTTTAAAGGCTGAATGTATTACACGATATTGAAAATAAAAAGGAAAACCACATCCCATAATATAACGTTCGTGCGAAAATAAATAAAATACCACATTCTTTGTCAGAAAATTCAATGCCTTCTTTGACTGAAAAGGCTATTTTCCACATCTGTCGAACATATTGCACTTGAAAATTTAATGATCTGATGAATTCTTAGCCATGTTACTTCCCCAATTTTCAGGGAATGAGTCTCAACAGGTAAAAACGCGTAAAGTTCTTGTGTATGTCAAGAGTTCAAACTCCTATAACTCTACCTTTCATCTGGCGTACATTGAGAGCGGTTCCTTTGAGTCACTGAGTGTTCTGTTATTTCATAATCATTTAAAAACTGGCCCTCCAATAAGAGGGGGAGACGCGTTGTACTCACACACATAATTATAGAGAGAGAGTCAAAATGTGTATGCGTTATTGTCATTTTGTCTGAATGGAATTTATTTTCCACAGACATTTTCATATTTGTTTTTCTTCATTTTGTGTGTTTTGCGATTGTTAAAAACATTAGGTAGAACAATTGTCTTCACAAAGTAGTTGTTGATAATTATTTTTTTTATCAAGCATAAAGAAATTGAGTTTTTTGTTAACCCAAAATGCAACATATTATATAATTAATGAAAAATATATGCCTGTTTTTTCCTGTTTCGACAAAAGCTATACATTTTTGACCAAAATTAGAACAGAGCTCTTCAAATCAATCAGTTCGGCCGTGTAAATACTTCGTTTGCTCTTCTCATCTCGTAAAATGAACAATTGTTTCAGCCATTTCTTCATTCTTATTTAATGTTTATGTTCCTAATCAGCGTGCATCAAATATGATTCCAGTAAAATATACAAACCGCCGTTTTCCATGTTTCTGCTCTTGAAATTTAATAACATTTCCATGGTATAATCATATTGATCGGCAAGTACAGAATAATACTATTTTACTGGTTAGCGTAAAGGTGGTTGAGACCCCTGCCTTGGATAAGGGGATATGTCCTAGATCTAACAAGAAACAAATACCGGAGACTCACTTTTTTGGGGTGATCGTCAATTTTCCTCTAGGGACGTAAGGATTATATATAATTACGGGATTAAAAGGGGCTAGACAGGTTTATCTGGTTCTAAAGATTAATAAACGGTATAGTTTGCTATATACAATACTTTGTAACACGGTAGGATTAAAATGTCGCCACTGGTGTAAAAAAAATATAATTCACAGATTTGACGTTCGGATATAAGGAGGGAATAGGTTAAGGGTCCCAGGAAATGAGACGATAAACCTCTCCAAATCTTTATGGGACATTCCATTCCAATAAAACAGGACAGACAAAAAGAATACACTACCAGTGACATCATTAGTAAACTATTGATTTTCATAAGTGTTTTGAATAGATTCACACCAGTCACTTGGAATTTCTATTAGTTTTTGAAAAGTCAATAGTTTCACTAATGAAGTCATCACCAACCCAAATATTGAATGCTTTCTAGTCCTACCTTGTAGACTTGACACAAACCACATCAATTCTATTTGCATTCCCCGGGACCTTTAGGGCCCACAGGGTCTATGGGGATTCAGCACTCTGATCTCTGGTAGATATCTTTGAGCTGGTTAACACAAACGTTAATGTCGGTTTCCTATGGTAACATTCCCATACGAACAAGTGAAACCCAATTTTGAATCCAATAGGATCAATATAAATGTTAAAACGCCATGATGATATTGAATATTTTTGGCCTGTCGTGCATAAACAAATGTTGTAGATATAGAAATATTTGATAAAAAAAAATATTTTTAATCTTAGAAACAGGTGAAATGTCGTACACTTTTTTAACCCTGGGTGAAACATTTACAAAATTGTCCCCTGTTAATTACCCCCATCTCAAAATGTTCAAAAGATGAAAAAAATGCCCAATCAAGATCTGAAATAACCATCACTTATTTTGCAGGATCTTTTACAAGGTCGTATGGTCTACCGCATACTGCGATTCAAAATTTACAAGAAACAAAGACAGCAGAGATATTACATTACCAGATCTCTTTCCTGCATACGCTATAATACAAAGGATGTTTGCGGCATCTGGGTGGAGCGTATTGGCGAATTTCAGGTTTCAATACACGAGAAAGCAAGATAAACACTCTTACAGATGTGCAGGTGTAAGACCATTGAAACCATTTTTATTGATGTTTTCAAGTATTTGGCCCGTCTTAGGACGGAAAGATTAAAGAATATAATTTTCCCAATAATAAGGAAGAATAAAGAGATGACGAAAATAAATATCATACCTTTGGTTATTCATGAAGTGGAATCAACAGCCACCAACGCTTCCAGTCTACTCATGGTACAACCCTCAATACACTTTTGTCAAATTGATAAATTGATCTAACACCGGGATCATTTTACCGTTCTGTATACCAAAGGTCATCGGCAGGCTTAAAATTGTAAACCTAAAAACACATCAGGGATCATCCATAACCCCGCAAGGTTTGCAATTAGTTACCCCCCCCGGATAAACACCTCACCGAATCACCCGTAGTTTATTTTACTTAGTTTGTTGTCCATGGGTGTTGAAGAAAATGTTGTACATGATTCGTATCTATACGAAGTTTTGAGCACGAGTTGGCATTTACGGGCAGCTCGTACGAATCAGCAGATTGTAACACCATGACTACAGTTTCTCACCATCTCCTACACATGCTTCGACACGGAAATAATGCAGTTATGTTTGCTCGGCGTAGCCCGACCCGTCAATCATAAACAGGTTTTATGAGGTTGGACATTCGCGTTTCCTAGCAACATGATGCTGACTTGCCTTGGGCACATCTTGCTGTTCCCGCCTTCTCAGGTTTTGCGGTCTTGCCGTGTATTTACGCAGGCTTTGTGGTCTTTTCCTCATTCAATCTCATGTTTTCTCATGGAGTCAGTCGTGTTGGCTTGCGTGCCGAAAAATCCCGCCCTTCCACTCTCAGTTTTCAGTGTTTGTGTTTTATTTTTATTCGGAGTTGTGTACACCGATTCAGTTAATTCCCTTTGTTAATTTATCAATGAAGTTTTGATATGAGCTTAAGTCATTTATTTGTAGGATATTATGCCAAACTTAAAGGCAAACGCCAAAAGGAGCTAGAGCAACACTATCAATTAATATGATTTGTTGAAATCGTAGGCAAACGCCAAATTGGGATAGAGTATTTTACCCTCAGTTAATGGGATTGCTATAGAAGTCTAATTGAATTATGGATGCTTGAAGGCAAGGCCAAAAAGGGGCGAGAGCAAACAATCAGTAGGAATTATGCTATTAATTCACGGGGCTTGAAATGCAAGGCCAAGAGACGAGAGCAAACGTAACGTAACTGGAATTTTGTAGTATATTTTGTTTTTATTTGCAATGTTAGCAAACTTGAAGGAAAATTACAAGGCGCTAGAGCAAACGCTCAGAAGGAATCTGCTACCTTCTAATCTGAAAATATTGAAAAGTCTGATGGCAAGCGCCAAAAGGGCTCGAGCAAACGCTCAGTTAAGTTGTGCTATTATTGTCATTCAATCTCAATTGTTGAACATTTGAACGCAACATCACAGTAGTTAGAGCAAACGCTCAAAAGGATGGTGGAGAAACTCAAAGGTAAACGCCACGATGAAAATAAGGATAATCATCCTTCTGTACTATTTGTGATATATTTCATTTCAATCTCAAACATACTGCTCCTTGCATTATTGTAGTTCTTTAGTACTTATATATTTCACATGTCTTTGAAGTAGAATTGTATATTGATGAGTTAGAGGGCGCATGTTATTAAATGACCTCTCGGATGAAAACTAAGAGGCCACAATGCCATCTTCGCGCGCGCGAAGCTTCGCTTCCTTGTCTAGTCCTTTGATAAACGAATTTTAACAGTAGACCTACCTGTGACTGTCGTAATATTTACACCACCATTTAATTTCTGCAGTGTCAAAGGTCATATTTAGTGGGTCACATCATTTCATACCTAGTAGGGTAGTATAGCGTGTAGCATAGTTTAAGTTGTTTGAGTAATGATTGCTGCTCGCGGTCTCCACATGCCAAAGCACCCCTTTAATGTGAATGGTACTGTCTATTTTTCATCTTGATTTCCTATCATTCGCTTCTCCAATCTCTTTAACAGTCTTCGACAGTCTGAAGTGCATGAGAGCAACTGTTATGATTAGGTGTAAGTCGGGGTGTAAGTATGCGGGATTGAATTAATGTCCAAACATATATACGTGCAGGATGGACGTTTGTCGCCAAAATGTGACATTTTAAACCTCGTAGCACTGAAGATTATGTTTCATCCACCCGAGAGAGAAAGCCACGAAGACCTTGTAGGTATTGTGTACGTGAGTCACAAAACAAGTGTTTTCCAAAAGCCATTTACATTGAATATGCATGTACGTGTTAATAGGTAATGCTTGCATATCTATTGTTCACCCAGGCATCCGCAAAAAATAAATCTTCCAGGCTCGGGCTGTAACAAGACATAATGGCGGCGTGATAAAATCAATTCTTGTTTAGGACGGGTTATCGGGCTAGTATATGCGGATATGTATAGGTGACATTTTAAGAAGAAGATCCAATAAATGGGTATATAAATATACAAGCTATGATATAGCAGTGTATCCTACATACGAACTAACCGATTTAGGTGGAAGCCGAGTTTCATCAACATCAGCAATATGCATGAATGAGAGCTGATATTAAATCCGAAAGTACTTGGCGATTCACAAAAGACACGAACACTATATACAATGGGTCAGATCAATTATCATGCATTGTATGCGTATCGTTTTAGTCTTTCATTAATTTTAATAGTTTCTTTTGCTTGCGTCATTCTTATTAGCCAAGCCTAATTTTAAGCCTAAAACTCTACTCTGCTTAGATCTGGAAATTTGAACCAATGTACAAACTGATCAAAATATCATCGAAATAGTTTGGGTATACCAGAACAACCACGCTCACAGTTCGTAACATCCGTAGTCGCTACAGATGTCTTCTTTTGGTTCCAAGTATCATGCTGTGCCTTGAGCTTTGGGATTGTATATGTAAAACAAATTTGACTTGGCCAATTTTATTTTCATTTTTGTTGGCAAGTCGGACAGAAATATAAACACAGCAACCTACAAGGTGGTTCAAAAGCTTTGTAAAGGTGATCCTCAGTGCTCGGACGGCATTATATTAAAGACTATATACCAATGGAAAGCATTATGACTTTCGGGATGCCAAAAATATCTTTCCAAAAAAATAATCGTAATATAGGCCGCTATAAGCCAAAAAAAAACGAACCCTATATTTCGTGCGATTTACGCCCCAAAAATACGGCTTACGCTTTCCTTCTCTGACCTGGGCAAATGCGTGTGTTGACGTAGGCGATTGCACAGGTATGGCATCTTCCATTGGAAAGGAACCCCAAATCGCTCCCTCCTCCATGTTTTGGATTTGCCAAATTTATAGCGATAAATGTTGGTTGGACCGAGGTTCTTGATCTCTGTAGATGGTCTTATATTTCCAGCTTCATAAGTGTGCAAGAATGTGAAAAAATCGCTTGAATTCTCACCGCTTACGATGAATCCTGAGTTAGCAGCGAGCAGAGATCAGAGGCCAGCTGTGTTTACACGAATTATGCAGATTTTGACCAATACTCATGGCTCCTGGAGCATGAAAAAATAAGAGGTTAGTGAGGGGACCGCCCCTGGAGCATGGGTGGTGGTCAAAAACTACCGCATGGTATAAAGACACGGCTTCTTCCATTGATTTACGTTATACCCTCTTATGCTAATCGATGGAATTGCATGATAGTTATAGGCCGCAATCCAGGGGGGAATAACGAAATATCTTAATCGAACTTTTCTCACACCGGGAAACCAGTCAACTCAATTATGGTGATTGAACATTTTGAATGAAACACTGTTGGCTTTGCTATTGGGTGTTTCCGGTAGGTAAAGTTTGGCTCATCGATAGCCGTAACATGGAAGGTAAGTACTTACTAGCGGCCAATTGTATACCACTAACAAATTGCACAATACTTTGAAGCAAGGAATTCAGTATGGATAAAATGCCGACGCTGAACCACCTTCTCATGTGGGCGATGAGCCATCAAATCTACCCGATACTTCAACAGATAGTTATCTGTATCTGTTATTGCTTATAATTCTGATTAGTTGAGACATTTTATAGAAACACTGTTAAGTCTTCGAAAGCGCAGGAAAGAACGCGAGCGATACAAATGAATGGGATTTTGTTACTTGCATAAATCGATTAACAATCGGTGACTTCACCACCTCACAGCGCCCAAGTCAATAATAATGACTTTCGCTTAAGGTGTTGCTTGAAATACGATTTTCATTTTGGCTCTTGTATCCACATCGTGAGTAGCATAAATATGAACACCGTTACATATAAATCGCGATAAAATAAGCTTTGGTATATAGCTTAATATCTGCCGTCCGAGCAATGAGGATCACCTTTAAGCGACATATGGCATAAAAAATATTCAGACATAATAAAAGGAACCCTTACTGAAATCCCTCCTCCACAGTTTGAAAACAATTTGGATGTTACATCTTGTTTTTTGTAAAAACAGTAAAAACAGGAAGAGGTTCCAGAGGGGATGGTGGCATTTTGGTGGAATTGTCTGGCACAGAAAACAAGTGTTGACATCCCTGACGAATTTACAGTGTAGTCTACATGTTTTTGTGACCAACTTCAAAAGCATAATTTTCATACCAGGATTCATTCATTTTCCCTTTATTTGCTTAGTAAGCTATTGAAGCGTTTCACGTTAAGATGATTGCCTGTACCTTACACATATACAATAGCATGGTCTGTGTTCTGATGACAGCATGCTTTTCAGTTTGGTAAATGCTGGCAGTAATGTCAGCATCCCCTTATTCCAGAAAGTGCCACGAACTGCCACCTCCTTCTCTGACTTTTCCCCTGTTTTTACTTGTTTTTACAGAATGGTAAACATCATTGTTTTCAAACTTGTGGAAGTGATTTCATAAGGGTCCTTTTCAGTAGGTCTGAATTTTTTTAATGCCATTATGTCGGCTTTAAGGGTTGGTCCACGCCATACTAGTGATGATGATAGATGCTTAGCTCTAATCGTGAAAAAGAAATGTTTAGCTTAGTCGTATCTAAGGATGGCATGTACAAAGCGACTTTTTATCAGAAGCTTCTTTTTCCTTTAGTTTTCTTCAACATTCGCTCTTTCTTAGCTTAGATCTCAACACATAAAATACGCATTATTTAAGCATGTTGCAACAAGCTACAAACTGGTTCTTTGCTCGCAAATTTGGTAATTTCATGTCGTCCGCTATTTTCTTTCTAGGCGAGTCCTAAGCGTGGTCAATTCTCGTTTTAAATTTTATGTGACAACCTACTTCAAGCACCAAAGGCCTGTTGGACTTGCAGATTTTGTAGCAAGAATATTATCGTCATAGAATTGGGGGAGGTCTCCGACCGGGATGTTCAAGTATAAGTCAATTTGTTTATTGGTCATTTTGTCCATATTCCTATGATTTAGCGTTGTTATAAGCATATTTGGGGCACTTTGCACTTGAAAAATTCTGGACACAATATGATGATCAAGCAAGGATCAACATCGACATTTTGAACAGAACTGCGTCCTCAAGACGGGACAGTCACAGCTCATATAAGACCCAAAACCTGAGTATGCTCCGGAACAAAAGGATGCACATAAAGTTGCTTTAGCAAGAATGTCATTATCTTTTTTCATAGTGTATGTGCAAAATGAAGTCGCCTATACACTTTCTCCTGTGCGACCCAGAAGACAAAAAGAAATTTCCTGAAAAAATCGTGCAAGCGGGTGGGCTTACGGAAGGTGTTACGAGGATACGATTAAGGCCGTTAAAGGCATAACGTGATTTGCTAAAAGCAGAATCTTGTAAAAAAAAAAAAAAAAAAAATCAGATTTTTATGTCTGTACGAAGTTATTAAATGCCTACTCTACCCTACAAGTAATAAGATGAAAGCAACCTAATAAGGACAAAATTGGGCTTGGAATTCTACAAGCCCTTAGCCTTCACTTTAACTTATTAATCAAATTCACATTTATTATTTATGCACAAATTTTGTTCTTCTACACTTTCTTCGTTCGGCTTTTCTTTTTAGGAGTCGGCCACAGCAGATAATTTCTCTATACTTCTCTATCCGCCCCCCCAAAAACACCCTTATGGCGAGGACAGCATACTTTCAACGTCACCCCTGCGGCATGAATGGATATTTGAAAACTACCTACCGGAACGGAGAACAGTTGTCTCGTCTAAACCGGTGTGAAAGTAACATAGTCCGGGCAGGGTAATCATAGTCCGGGGTCCATAGACGACAAGAATAAAAGCGTGAAACTAATGGTTGCGTGAAGAGTCAAATAATCTATTGCCCTATTGTTCACCATTGTTCCCGTACTGGGATGCCCGGAGGACTATATCTCCTGCCACACCGGAACACACACGGTCAACTTATTTATGCAAAGGTAAAGTATGCAACTATGTATGTTATGGATTTATCGAATTTTATTTTACCGATATACAAACACAGAAAGTGTTATGTAAAATTACATAGAACCTCATATATCTTTGATGAACTATGCATTTTGCATAATTCGTAAAAATCAAACATACACAGGCTTACAAAGACCCTGAATCGCTAATAGCTTTGTCCACAGTATTTTACCGGAATTGGTGTACAATTTTTTTGGTCCAAAGGAAGCGACTACCCTTATTTACCCATGATATGACCCGTCATTGTCCTCTTCATCCCGTAGCACGCCATTGAATCTCCAATCATATTGTAAATTGCAGTTTTATCAATGTTGCTGCAGAAAGTTTTTTTTTGTTTTACTTCCTCATCATGTAGCCTTAGTTGCAGTACAAGTTTGGGTAAACCCTATGGTTACAAGTTCCCTTGTTAAATGGGTCATTAATTAATTAATTTATAATGGCCATCCTGTTGGAGATCTCTGCGATTTAATACTTTGTCCTTTCTTTAACCGCTTGTTTTGAATGGGTAAATCAACGTATTCCCGACTTTTAGAATATGTTGTACTATATCTCTATAGACGCAGTTTCATGTTGTGATGTCTTCCTTCCTACTGGTGCGTTGCTAATCAAATTGCGTGCCTTTGGTACTTGGAATTGATTCTTTTCGAGGCTCAGATCTGTTGTCCTACTGTCCTTAGTTGTTCGAAAATGACGTGAATGACGCATTCGAAACAGTGACTATTTAATGAAAACAATACTTGGAAATACCTGCCTTAAATTTATGTCTTTGAATCCAATGCACGATTTGTGCAGCATATTAACACATGGTAAAGCTGATTGTCTAAGGGGACCGTTCTCCGATTGTGTAGATAAATATATTTATCCGTTATTGCATAAAGCAATAGCATGCACACCGACTTAATTATGAACAAGAAGTTTTCCCAAAGAAATACGAATAGTAGGTATAGACACCAAAGGGTAACCAAGTAGCCGACGAAAGTACAGTAACCATAAGAAAAGTTTTCAATGTTTTGGAGTCCTTGTATCGGTAGAACGCGTTTGTTTAGATTTGAAATGAGGCCGTCCTTGATGTAGAATTTGTTTTTCCTGTCCCCTGTGTCGATTTAGCCGATATTACATGGTGTCCGTAGATCAGAATAGTTATACCAAAGGGTATCATAGAAAAACAAAACCAGTCCAACTGAAATCAACATAAATAGTATGTTCGCCATTCTGTCAGATGGCCCGCTGTTAATACGGCTCATAGATGATTGTGTTGATGGGTAATAAAAATAATGCTACCAGAGCAATAGTAAAATCCGATATCCATAAACCGAAAATGGCTTACTCGACTTTGCTGGCGTTTCACCTTTTTCACATAATCGAGGGTACGCTATAGCCAATATCTAGCTGGTCAAATATTTACGAAAAGTAGTGATACTACTGACCCTACGTAAGCCAAGACGTGGAAAATACGCTAACAGGCGAGGTTTAATGAAAATTCGCAGGGAAGAATGTTTTCTTCTCGATCCTAACAAACGAATACCGGGATCGTGAAAACAGTCCGGCGGACAAATCAGCGCATGTGAGAGACGTCAAAAACAATCTGTTTTGGTGTTTTCAAATATTTAGGCACGCGTTAGGACAATAAGACAAAATAAGTTGCCTCCAATGATAAGAACAGACAAGGTGCCATAAAGACTCTGTGCGAAGGTTTGATAAGAACATTCTCGGTTAGCGTCAATGGTTGTATTATTCATTTTAATTCTTGTGCACCCCCACCTTCTGTTTGAAAACACCAATCCAAATTCTTAAGGTGGCACATCATTCTATAAGTATAGAGGCCGATGGAATAAGTATACATTTTGTTGCCATGGTTGTCAGTATCGTAAGTGAGCTGTCTTTTTCAATTAGTTTCTAAGTATTATTGATTGGACGTGTACCCCAAACACAAAGGCGGTATATTAGAAGGCTGAATTATCATCACGATTGTAAATATTATTAACATTACCAGTTGTCGCCAGGCCTTTTATTTCCCCTCTGAGCCTCACATTTTCGGGCTCGCTATTTATTTGATATCTAGGACTGCAATTAAGTATTTATAGAACAAGAGCAGAATATCATAGGGCCTTATTTAAGGAGTTCGTGCATCCCCCACTACAGAAAAGGTTTGACACCTTGGTAGTAATGACACTCTATATATGCTAGGTAGTTAGTACTCTCAAATTGTGGTTTCACTTTTTCAATAGGGGTCAATTTAAGGTTATACAGGGGTCAAACTTTTAAAATGCTCCATATATATGTTGAAAGGTATGCCATTTTGTCCGTCTAGTCAAAAGAATTTCAAATATATAGTTTGTACCACTTACGACCATTAGTTTTGGAGTTAAAGATTGAAATTGACTAAAATGGTAAAAAGGTCAATCTCAATTTGTACAGGGTCAACGTTGAAAGTTACTTTGTTTATATATTTTTAGCCAAAATTAATTGTCATAGATAGTACAAACTCTGCATTTTGGCATCTTTATTATCAGGCGGACGACATGGCATACTTTTCAAAATGTTTGGAGCATTGTAAAAGTTTGACTGTGTACGTAAACCTTTTTTGTACATTGGCCCATATTGAAAAAGAGGGACAGCATTTGAGACTACTAACTTACCTAGCATTGATTTTTATAGCGGGTCCAGAGTAACCACCAAAGGTGTCAAACCGTTGAATTTATCATTGACACCGGCGCACATACACACGCGCGACCGTCCAATTACAGTAAAGGATGTGTGGCAGCCTGAAATGACGACAACGTAAGCCCATGAACATAATCAGTAGCAGGAGCGATTGGCTGCGCAGTTCCGGATTTTGACCCAAAGATCAAGGTTTACGCAGGCTCAGCGCAGAAATCGTCGCCTTCGCACTGGAAGTTATGTCTAGGGGCCTAATGAACTGAGCAATGGACTGTCTGGCTTTCGAGTGAGCACAGCAGTGTGTGACTCTTCGTGGAAAACCAAGCAGCTGGGTGATTCATGTGTATTCAATCCGAAATAGTTATTATTGTATATTTGCTATAATAACTTCATAGCTTAAACCTCAAAGTGGGGGTATTTTTTTTTCTTAGGCTACTTCGTGATTCAGTTTCGCAATATTTGTCTCTGAGCAAATACTTTGTTTACCATAGGCCTATGTAGAAAGCTTATGGTTATGTTTTTCGAGGATACTTGAATGCTTTCCCAGCTTTTTACTTTGGTTATCATCGCCCAACGATCGATGGTGCCTATAACGATCGTCCAATGCTGTTACTGACTCAGAATGTTCAACTCTGAGAAACAAAAGGGATATCATATCCGCCTGTCATCCAGTGTACTCTCTGCATTGCACAAGTATACAAAGAACACTTAAGAGTTAAGATGGTCCCAAACGATGCTCTGGTGGGGTTGAGTCTGGCGAATTTGTAAGCCATACCATTCGTTGGATTCCTTCACAGAATACGTTAAGCTCCCTTTCTCTGTGTGGACTGACGTGTCCTCAATTAAGGACAGGCAAGTCCAGTAACCATTAACAAGCATCATATGCTAGTACAACAGTGGACCGAGAAGTATGAATCACTTTTGTGAGTTTGAAAATGCCTCATTTTTTTGTCTTTGATCTTCGCTCCACCGCTCATCAGCCCGGGAAGTAACGGTTTCCGCTAATTTCACACAACTGAACTAACATATACAAATATTATTACCTAGTAAAAACTTTGACAAACATCCACATAAGAAATTAGGATCGGTTGTTATATACGAGGAGGGCTAATTTTTTGTGTATGTGTTTATATACAATAAATCACAACTTAATCCTAAGATAAAAAAACAACAGATCACTGTGGGCCCAACCATATCCTTTTTGGCATAACGGTCGGTACTTTATACCACGCCTTTACGAACCCACTTATCAACGGATTGTCAAAATATCGAAATACCACTCGTGTGGATTTGTTTGACTCCGAAAGATTGTAGCTACTACCATTGTTATACAACAGCTGGGTCTAACAATAACAAGTGATAGTATACGACTCTTCGTCGCCACTCCCTTTCCGAAAGCAATCAAAATAGTGTACCCATCCTTCTTTCCCTTTTGACAAACTCTTGATCGTGTTATTGGCTCCATTTTTCTGATTAAAAATATTATTTTCTCAATTTTATTTGAGAAAGATTTCTCACTGGAAAAGTACTTTTTTTACTATAAAGAGAGAAAGGGGAATACCCTAGTTTGTTTTTGCTAAGTGGCAAACCTGTTTATATTGCACAATAGGGGAAGTGGGGATTCGCCCCAAGAATGCTAAACTTAGAAACTGAGTCCACTTGTTTAATTATGCTTTGAGATCAACATTGTTAATATCAGGGAATTCCCCCCACAAAGTGTATATATTGAAAAGTGATGTGATTCAGATGAAATTTAATGTGGAATTTCCAATTGGTCAGCTTGTGCAAGGTTATGTTTATGCATGATTCTGTAGTTAATATCACAATTTTACACTAAGGCGGAACTTTTATGTATGTATATGAAGAGACTTGGCCAGAAGATTTGGCCATCAAGTTGAAATCATGAGCTAAACTAGAGCTTCTGGAGCTATACGTATAATTATAGCTATTTTACTCTATAATATGGAGAATTTGATTTCTACATCTATGGTTTAATACTTTGGATGCCGCCGCAGCTTAGATAGCGTAATTGTCTGCGTCGTCGTTGAAGCCAAAGATCTTCAGTGTTTTGGGAATCAAAAGGGATTCCAATTGTGGGCCTATAGGAGCCATCGCGACAGCCTGATGGTGGTATATTACCGGGAGTTTATTATTTTGTAACATTACGAGCTCGTCGATGTAAAGCCCCCGTCCGTCTTAGATTGCTGGACAAAAGTTATCAGGACTGAGAAGATTCCAATGGAATATTCCCGAGGATTTATAAGCGTGACTTTGCCGCTGTCTTTTGGAGTCTTCGCTGTAATGACATATCATCGTTGACTGCATGCTACTTTTAGTGGACAAATGAACTCCGAGTAAGATTAGAATGTGTTAAGGTAATTTTGAATTTGTATAGAAATTTACTTTGACCATACCAAATTCTTGAAACCAATTACCAATCATTAAGCATATTAGCCAAGTTTTTGAAGAGCGCCCCCAATTTCAAAATTTGATATTTGTGCACTTACGTTGGTACTTGTCTAGGACACTATACCTGGCAAACGAGAATGCTAAAAAATGCGTATTTACACAAAATAGCGATTTGTAATTCAATTAGGATCCCAGATTGGACTTAACGGCAGAGCTGGAAATCACGTTTAGGTACGTCCATGATGAAATAGTGCCACCTCGAGACAATACCTCTCACTTGGCTGGCGGAATTATTACAACAACGAATGGATGAGCGTAGATACGTACATGGCGCTAATTCCAGGCTAATTTCACCTTGGAATGCGTTTCCAGCACGTTTTTATTGGTTATCGGGGATCCCCGATATAATATTCGAGTACAAAATTCATCATTCGTTTGTGACACATAGACCTATTTTCTCGCTTAAAACCATTCACAGTATAGTTACTAGCCATTTATCAATGCAATGTGTAAAATCTCCAAATTTTTTTTGAAAAATTGGTGGCGCCCTTCAAAAAATGCTAATATTGCTTTAAATCTGTTTGATTATATAAATTCAGATACTTATCACAGGCTCATTGTTTGTGTTTGAAAGTATTTCTGACCTTTGTCGTCTTCCAGACGTCATAACACTGCGTCACTGTTCACTTAGCTTGCTGAATATATTATTATTATTTTATTATTATTATTTTATTATCTTATTATTTATATTGTGCTTCTATTGACATCCGGTCTTGTACAAATGCCAACGTTTTTCATGCACACTTTCGAAGAAATCGTCTCTGATTGTATATATAATATAATTTATCCATTGTTGCATAAAGCAATGCATGTAGCACTAGCTCGTATAATTGATGAGCAATATTATTATTGAATGATGAAAAATACGTATACGCATGCAATGGTAACAATGTTATAGGAAGAAATGGCTGGGCAACCAGAAGGAGGTCTTGTAATGCTTATGGTCATTCGTCGTCCGGAACAGCTGCTTTGGGGAACATTGGCCGATAAGCGGTTTTTGGCGCGCTTTTGTGTCGTTTGACAATGATTACAATGCGTGCGTAGATTACCACAGTAATAATCAACTGAAGAAGTGAGAAAATACGAATGCCCAATGGAAATGATACACCATTATCCAAATCAAGCAAGCCAATGGTGCACACAAATCAAATCTGACTTGTATCCGCATCATATTAAAGGTAAAAAAACAATACGACAAGATGGTTGGATGACAGCTGGAACCCTGCACATATAGCGCTTCAACCTTGGCTCGTTTAGTATTTACCATTTCTATAAAAACTGGAAAAAAAAGAGGAAACTCATAGCAGTAATCTGTCTGTCAAAATTTACTAGAAGTAGCTAGTGCAGAGCTTGACTCCGATAAAAGGTGTTTGGATACGCTTGTCACAAGACAGAGGTCTGTTTAAGGTCAGGTTGGTATCACTTTGAAAATCCAGAAAATGGAAAGCCGTAACGATTACAGCCACCCTACAGATAAATCCGCGCAAGTAAGAGATGTCAACAATACCCTTGTTGCCGTTTTAGATATTTTGCCCGTTTGAGAACACACGGCAGAATAAATTCCTCGATGATAAGACGGATAAGTAGGCATCTATATTGTAGAGACAACTGCCGATAGGTACAGAGATCCCATGGACGTGTTATTCTCTAAATATTTTGCTGGTAAATGAGACCTTTTGGGCAGTCAACAATGTTGAGTCGCGTCTACTTTGCGGGCAGAAAAACAAGCAATCATTAACAGTCGCTATCGTGAGCTTCAGCAGACGAGATGAAGTAAAAATGCTTTGAAAATCAATTTGAAGTGGTAAAACATGAACGTGGAGTTTATTTAATGCTTTATTAACCATCACGAATGTATTATACAGAACAATATTACAACGGTGGTGAAGGAAAGTATCTCCATACAGAGGCGTACAGGCATTGCGGTGGACATTTTTTTTTCGGGGGGGGGGGGGGGCAAGCGGGAAAATTGCATGCAATCCTTTGTTCGTTGAGCGGGTTTGGTACGAAACCTTGCATTCCCTACAAGCTGGAGGCAAAGCCCGGATTTCTGGCGGATTTTTTTTTCCATTATATTGGCTTTTCACCTAATATGTAAAATTAGACACTTTTTTCTACAAAAACGTCATCAATGCTGTCGCTTGATCACGATCTCTTTCCCCCCCTTCAGTTTTCAAAATTAAAAAAAATCTATTGATCTTTGACACAAACATCACAAAAAATAATGCGTTTGCAAAGATTTCAAAGCTAAGATTTCCTTCTCACTTAATTATACATGAATGAAGGACCGCCGCCTAAGGAGAGTAGAATGACCTCTATCTATAATCATCATAGTAATATTTTCACCATCATTTTGAGTATGTGTTGTACAATTTATCGTGTACGCAAGGTGTTTTTATATCCCCAAACTCCACTGTTATGAGGGAAGTCTGAACCTCTCTGGGGTGCTGTCTGGAAAGAGTAAAGCACAGGAGCAATCTTTCTAATCCATGGATTGAGCATGGCCCTCACCTATCATCTTTGCAGCCTGATCCCTTATTTCACCTTCCACTAATACAACATTGCTAACGACTTTGATATCCAACAATGGCAAGTGTCATTCAGTCCCAAACTTGGTCAAAGGCCTTCACTCCTTCCGTTCCAATTCTTTTGGGGGTGGGGGGGGGTTTGTGTGGGGTGTTTAAAAACAAAAATACATACTGTCCCCATAAAAACTATACGATCAAACTAAAAATTATAAAACCTTAACCAAAAAGCTGTACATTTTTGCCAATTTTTTGTGTTTGCCTTTATTTGTTAGACAAATCCTAAGGTAAAATCCTGGCTTTTTGTCTCCAATTTGATGGACCCTAAGCGGAGATTTGTCAGTTGAACACGAGTATAAAATACCACGTGGGCCCGTTCAGCTGAAGGTTTCAAGACTAAAAGGTATAAGAAGGCGTGGTATCATCATTTGTGTTATTAACCCTTTGCACACAAAGAAGATTGTACCGATCCGAAGTGAACGTATTCTCATGCATTGAACTAATCATACATAGTTTTTCAGTGAAAGCACAGAATTATTATTTTGGGTTAAATGAGGGACTCACTCAGGGGGAAATAATCGTGAAAGATGGAAATTATGGTGAATTTGACTGCTGACCTAACGTAACAAGATCACAGCAAGTTGTGTGGACCCGCTTGTCTACAGCTGTTGTTGGACAATTAACGCTCTAATGTGAATGGACAATTTATCCTTCCCTATTCCCCACTGCCTCCAAGATGCCAGTGAGGAATATGATGAATAAAGCATGTTTCAAAAGAGGAATAAAGGAAAGCGTGGTTTGTGTTCAAATGTCTCAGCTTCTTTCAACAAGGTGTTTTTAAATGGTTCTACCTTCTGATGAAACCTCAGTGGAATTAAAGCGAGACAACAAGACTGTTTGAAGTGAATATCCCAATTCTGACTGTATTCATTAGCATTGCGACATAGAAAAGTTATTAATTACGTTAAATCACAAGAAGCAGCACTTAATACTTTACTTTTTATTTACTTTTCAATAAGAATGTCTTGAAGGTGGATTT
Organism: Ophioderma brevispina; assembly: GCA_023653785.1. NCBI lineage: Eukaryota > Metazoa > Echinodermata > Ophiuroidea > Amphilepidida > Ophiodermatidae > Ophioderma > Ophioderma brevispina. The sequence goes on from JAMKCH010005414.1 coordinate 38,625, forward strand.
CAATGGCAACTTTGTGTATATCAGAATAGCCGAAACTGGTCCAACACTGTTTTTCAACTGTCTCAGATACTTAGCCATAACTCCTGACCAGACCCCATTCACACCTAAAAATTTCATGAAAGCTGGAACCCTCCTAAAAGAATCAGTAAAACTCCACTTGAGATGAACTTACATTTTGGCCAAAAAATTAATCTTTGATTGTATATTTTTTTTGGGACGTCCTGTACCCTGACCTATGAAAAGACGTGAGCTGGTATGTAATCTACTCTATCTGACTATTTTAAAATGATATTCAAACACTTTGGGGGAGGGGGGGGTGGTTAGGGGGAAGCAATCTTGCTTCGGTTGACATTGCTATGGTATATATATCAATCGCCCGATTTTGCTCGTGGAAGTTTTTACTACCGTTTCACTAATTTTAAGATTTTCGTGTGGAATTTTATTTTCCAAAAATCAAAGATTCATAAGAGCAAATAGACCGTTATTCAATATACGTCAGCCCCCAGACATTTGGTGGCCAGATGCATTGCTACATCCAGACTACAACACATTAAGGCTGTCCCCTGGATTCAATTTTACGAGTGCACCGGGAATATTGACAGATGATGTATTGTATTACTGGACTGCCTCTATCTTGTGCCACCAACATGACTGGCTATTTAATACGGTCTATACACAGTCAAAATTCAATCAAAATTTTCATATTCCAACTTGCCTCCAGATACCTGACGTGTTCATTGAGAGTCACAGAATTTTTTAGATCCGTTTGGTTATTGAAAATTTTTCCCATACATGCAATTATTTCACATTGTGAATAGGATAGCCAATACTGACGGCGAAGATGATTCTCGGCCAAATGATGCGTTAAAACTGTGCCCGGGGCAAGATAAACAAACTCATTGACTGTAAGTGCAGCTAATACTAGTGGAAGCCCATGATATACTACCAGTCGCAGCGAGCGATTGGGGTGCGCAGTGCTGATTTTACTCAGACTCAAGTGTTTACGCGCTCAGAGGCCAAATCGCTCACTGCCGATTGAAGTATGTTCATTGGCATTTTGTAATATCAGTACAATCAATTTTCCGTGCTCCGTCGATGGGGTAGAAATCTTACTTAAAGAATGCCTCCATTTCAATTACCATCAATGACTTAAATGAAGATGTTGCCTAGCGGCCTTTGTTATGGAGCTTGTAGGGCAAATGCCTTGATAAGATACAAAGAGACTACATGAGGCAGCCCTCATGAAAATACACAAATACACATTAGGTTATTATCGATTGTTTTGTGCCATGATGCTATCCTGAATTTAATACAGGTTCTCTCACCCAGTATGACTCTGGAGGACACCCAGTGGCCTCAAATTTAATGATAAACTTTCCTATTACTGTTATGTTAGAGGAAGTTTTTGCTTTGGCAATCATTTTGTGTTTCATGCCCCAGAATCCAAACTATCAAAAATGAGTCCTACCCGAGATCCCATGCAATAATATACTATATTGGTACTACTTAATATAATGCACAATCCTTGTTATGTGGTCTTGTGTTTGGGGGGGGGGGCATTATTCCTTACGGGACCGTCCCTTAACTGCATTCAAATGCATTTTGAGAAATTGCACGGAGCTGACCTTGCCTTGATTTGGGGGGGTGTGTTGAACCCTAGATCTAACAAAAAATAACGCTAAACCTGCTCTTTTTGTCGTATTGTCAGATTTTCTCTACGGACTGTAGGATATGAAACTTGATGCCTGTACTATTACTTACAGAAAGCGAATTGGGGAATTTATGAAAGTGGTATATTGTTGACAACAGCAAAACGTACACTTTGAGCATTCCGGTTAAACGGCGGTGCTGGAAGTATTTTCCGGGGAAACTTTTTCAAACACAATCTCCACTGGGCTCTGAACTAGTCATCAAACTTTTGCCATGATCTCCTCCAAGTAGGCGTCAAAATAAAATAATTGATGCCTTACCCGAAACTAATTGCAAAAGTAAGCATTTTCTCCAGCATTGTATCGAGAAACCTTTAAAACAACAATGAGTCAAAATAGGTTCAAGGTCACAAAGGGGGTAAATTTTTCAAAAGTATCCGTTCGTTCTCAAAATAGTTTCACTTTGTTGTTCGTCTATGGTACAGGAGCCGAACATATACTGTCTGGTTGCACCATCTATGATATTCGTTGTATTGTAAGCAAAAAATTTTACCTGGGGGCTACATTGTCTATGGGAGGTCACTATTCATATATCTCTGTAATCTTAATATAACGTTTAAAACAAAGAATCTTTTAATTTACTTATCTTTGGGACAAATTGAACCAATTACAACCAGTCCGATCAAAATCGGACCATTCTCAAGACCGCCAAAAAAGTAACGCCCATGTCTAAATACCCCCCATAGGTTACACACCATTGGTCTTTGCACGAAAACATAAAATTATATCAATAGTTTAGTTCGTTTTTCTTCCGCAAATTTTTGATACCCTTCTTCCCCTTGCGATCATATTGCCACACAATAACCATTTAGAAAATCTCTCCCTTTTTAAAAGTGGGCAATAAAAATATGCCATATGTTGACTTCAGTGAAAGACCGCATTTCTTCCGTGAAGTGTGTGTCACTTAATGCATGGTTGTGTATGGTAACCTTGTAATATGTCTTCAAGTGCAACTTTGAAATGTGACACATTCGTAAAATGGACATTGCATTGTGTTGGCGATATTGATCACAATGGAGCAGAATGTGTCAATAATTTGCAGAACAAAACATACTATTGATATCAACTTATGTTTTTTATGGCATAGACCAATAGTTGTAACTTATGGGTTTATTTAGACATGCTGCGTTAGCTTTTTTGGGATTCTTTATGAATTTTACCCCAGGCTATGACCTGCAACTGTGTTCATTGTTGCATATTGATACTGACTGTAACTCCACATAGTTGGCAAACTAACTACCTTGTTTCAACCTTAAATAGTAGCCCAATCATTTGGTATATTATGTAAAATCATTCGAACATTCTAATTTTTACCCCTGTACAATTTTTCTCCCATTATTTCAACTGTCCACCACGAGATTGATTTGGGTACACTTTAGTATATTATTTTTAAGATAATTTCACATTATTATAACACCAGAATGGTTTCTGTTGCAATTTGGTTTGGGTCAAATCATAAAATAACTGGACTATAGGCTGGCTAAATTACCGTACACACATCATCAACACCTATACTTTTCGCACCGCCGTATTTGAACATGTCGCTTTATGAGGCAGAACACTTCAAATTCATCCCTCCTCGTGAAAAATCTAAAGGGCGTCCTTCTTTCCTTATCTGGCAACGTCCTTTATACATCAAAGTCATGCATATTGGTTGACTATAAAGGTACTCCGCCGTCGAATATAACAAACAAGCTGTTCGATATGGTAAGAACGTGCCACAATATTCGTCTCCATCAGAGATGTTTCAAAACAAGTTTTGGCCAAGAAAAAAATGTCATGTCTATGAAGACCGAGCGCATTTTGTTTAAAATTGGTCCTTTTTTTTTTCCTTTTTCAGGTTTTTACTCACTTGAAAGATCTGTTTTTTTTTTTATTTAAGAAAAACAAAATTAAAAAGTGGGTCAAAATGCAATTAAAATGTTTGAAAATCACGCAATTCGCATGAGAAGTTTTCTAAAAAAAAGCGCATTTCGCATTTGCATTTTTCACATTTCTTCTGAAACAAACTTTTTGATGTAGTGCGAAGATAGAGAGAAAAGTTTGGTCTTTGGATTTCTTTTGCTTAAAACTATGTTTTGGAATGTATTGCACAATTTGCGACGCTTATTAACACTGCTAAAGCAGATTTTCTAAAGGACCGGTCTCTGATTGTGTAGATAAATATGTTAACCCAGTTATTGCATAGAATAATAGCATGCACGAGGACTTCAATATATGGACAAGAAGTTGTCCCAAGAAAGTATGAGTAGTAGGTATTGACCCAATATGGTAAGAAAGTAGACGACGAAATCACTGTAACCAAAAGAAAAGTATTAAATGCTTTGCGATCAGTGGATCGGTAAGGCTGCGTTTGCTTAGACTGAGAAACACGACTATTGATGTAGATATTGTTTTTGTGTTGGTTAACGATGATTAAAATGCGCGCGTAGATTACAATAGTTATAATAATGGGCATCAATGCGAAAAACACCATGCCAACTGACATTAAAATAATGTAGTAACTTTCACTCTTTTGCTGAAATGGTTGGCATGATCTGAAATCCGGCTCATAATCCAACACGATGAAGAGTGATACAGACACTAGTACCAGAACAATGATATCAAATAACCACACACACACAATGGCTATTCGAGCTTTCCTGGCGTTGACCTTTGTCACATAATTTAAGGGGTATATTATAGCCAGGTATCTGTCTAAATTGACGAAAAGTAGCGATAACACCGACCCAACGTAGCTAACAACATTGAAAACACTTGTTACGAGGCAGAGGGTTAATGAAACATTCGCCGGAAGAAAGTTTTTCATTCCTGACAAAACGAATAGTGGGAGAGCAATAAACAGTCCAACCGATAAATCAGCGCACGTGAGAGACGTCAAAAACAACCTCGTTGACGTTTTTAAGTATTTGGCACGCCTGAGGACAACAAGACAAAATAAGTTGCCTCCAATGATAAGAACAGACAAGGTGCCATAAACACTCTGTACAAAGGTTCCATAAGAGTATTATTGATTTGCGTCAATAGTTGTATTATTCATTTTGGTTTTATGAAACACCAGTATTAGTGAAGCGACACATATCGTTATGACATGAGCAAAGACGCCGACAGGCCAGCGAATACAGTTTTATGTGGTTGCCAGTATCATACTATAACTGGCAATTTCAATCAGTTTTACGGTGTGGTTGACTAGTCCTTGAAAACACAGAAGCGGCATTTAGCTGAATTACTATCACGATTGCGAATATTACTAACCAAAGTATATTACCACACATTCATTCGAAAAGCTTTGTCGTTGTCCATTGAGCTAGTCCCTGTCAAAATCGTGTTATAACATTTCACTTCAGGTGTGCGATCGCATGGAGATTAGCTAATTTTGAAATATGTTTTCTACGATTTCATTAAAACGATATCACACCAGTTTGGTATCGAATACTGTCATAGAAACCATCAACATCTCAAGACACTGTTCAAACAGTTCGGGTGAGAGCAGAATCTAATAAACAGTTTCTGTCGTTATATCGTACTGCTACGTGTTTTGCACGTACTTTAGCCCCTACGTCTATTTTAGTTGTCAAGGCATATCAGGGCATATCAAGGTTATGTGTGTATCTGTTTGTGTATTTGTGCGTCTTTTTGTCTGTGGTCAAAATTTTAACCCTAAGCATAACTGCCCGCTGTTTCCACATAAACGCACACATTTCATGCCAGTTGCATGTAATGGTCCTTCGGTAGTGCCACACAGTTACCATTCTTACGAGTGGGGTCATCAAACGTCATATTCTAGGGGCATTAGTGGGGAATTTCCCCAAAAATGGTTAGAATAATTGCTTGTGGTATCCCGCATGTCGCGACCGATGTTCTAAAACTTGAACGCTCCTTGTGGTAGTCCATTCCTGAGCCTTCGCCATAGGTATTCTTCGTTTCTAGCCTGACAAAGACATCCTATTGAATTGAAAGCAATCTTTGATTAGGCCCCTCAAATGAGAAGCGCCGCCCATTATGAATCTGTTGTGAGTCATCTTTGTGATACAGATTGGGAAGATTTCGGAAATTATGCACTGTGTTGTGTTCATGAGTGGAGGGACGTCTTATAGACTCAGATGGTTAAAAATATATCGCGCATTGATAAGGGGCAAAATCCGGATGTGCCGGCGCTTGGAGCTGAAAACAGAATTCAAATCAGGACTTCCGTTGGCGATGGCGAATGTGGTGTTGTTTTGGTGTTAGTTACGTTGCGCCATGAGTCAATCCAAGAAATTGTGGGGTGAAAAAAGTACTACTAAAAATCGTATATTATGCGCGATATAACTTGACTAGCGAGATTGTATCTTGTGTCGGTGTCACTTGGTGCATGATTCTGTGAACACACTGTCTCATCTATTCAGTGGTGTGACATTTACGTTTCTACGTTGACTAGCAAATAGGCAGAGCTATTTTCGGCAGTGGAAACCAAGTTTGAATGGGAAATGCAATGGAGTATTGATTGATGTATAATTATATGCGCTGACTGTGTTTGGACTCAGAAGAGTAGTTTGGGCGCGGTCAAGCATTGGTAAATCACGACGCAAATGTACACCACAAAGATTACTGCATTCGGTTGTGTGGTATACTGCAGAATCGCTTCATTTAAACTTAGGTTAGTAAGCCGTGCATGACCGGTAGCAGAATATGTTTGGACCAAACTTTTTTCAGCCCACAGACTCCACCATCTGGTTTTGCGATTTCTACAATCCACTTACGTTTGTAAAACGAAGAACCAATTGGTATCTGTTGGGGGCGCAATGCTTTATAGGGCAAATTGCAAGAAGCGTTTTGTACATTTCAGCACAGATGTGCTAAAATGTCGCAAAATTTGGGCACCCATCAATCCATTGTAAACTTGTCAGACGGTCCAAACAGGGATAAACAAAGGAAATATCACCTTGCCCCAGAAGTTGGTTGTAAGAGGTGGCACCAACGCCAATCAAAGTTGATCATCTGGTCTATCATTTGAAAACATATACAAACAAGGTCGTGTGATTTGGCGATGGTTGTCATTTGGTTTGCGTTTTGGGACTTACAGGTCTCCCAGGGTTACTAGGGAATTCCCATGTCTCAAGGTAAGCATCGTTGAGCAGCCGCCAATGTCATAAGGAAATTATGACCTGAGTAAGCTTAATCACCCCTTACCATGCCCTTTGAGGATCAGAGAATTTCAGGGAATCACTTTGATGCACTTCCATGACACTGCAGTCGCATGTTACGTATCGATAGTCCTGGATCAAGGACATATGGTCGGAGCAATGGTATCCTTACCTTGAACCTCAAGCAGTTTGTGGACCGCTATTTTGCAAGCCCAAAGGCTGTTTGTTACCTTGGATAGGAAAGCATTGGTCAACCTAAACCAGAATCCGAACTGGTATTGGCCGTACAACGCCCCTTCCTTTACAAGATCGGGCGGAAACTTTCACCAAACTGCGGTTTTGCACGGCCAAAAACCAATTAGCAACTCATAGATGGTGTGTGAGGTCTACAAGTATTGTTTGGTTCAATGCTCTACATTGTTGGTAGGCTTTTATTTACAGTATTCTTCATTTTGTAATCCCCCAAAATTAATATTAGTCGACCAAATATGGGGCAACATTTAAGCGTAAAGAGAAAATAGTAGTTTTTTTCTGATACTAAAATTTTTACCACTTTGGTAAAACTCTGGTGCTTCTGGGGACGAGGCATTAGCGATCGGAACATGGCCCGTATATATAAGTAGCCAAAAGATCAAAACTATTCGGTTTGTAAAGACCCGAGTGTCACCATGAGAGAGTGTATAGCTACCATTAGCAACATGTACGGAATAACCGTGTGAACCTTGTAAACGGGGCCATTTGGGTACAGTGCTGAAACAAATGAGGCAGGTGGACATCACTCAACGACGCTTATCTTGCGTGAATGAGCATACATGCAAATCAGACGGTGCGGGCGCGTTATGTAGCCGGGCGCGATGCCCAAAGTATAACGCAAGCACACACCCACGGGTTGGTTAGCAAAACTAACGCGTGTCAGTAACCCAAGCAATGCCTTTAGGCGAGATCCCTGAGATTGGATGGTATATTTTTTACCATCACCTTTAGGTTGGACGGTGTGTTCAAGAGTCATACCGGTAGTGAAGCCATCGAGAAAAGAACGGAAGCCTTGTTCACTATCGTGGCTATCGCCACTTTTGTTATCAAAACACCTAGGCTGAAGGTGGAGGAATTTGACAATGCATTGTCAACCAAAACATTTAAGCAAAAAGCGGCGCACGGATGCCGTCGAACAGCGAGCACCAAGGTTAAACCTTTAAGCACGCGCAAGGGTAACACTCACCAAAACAAATACATCCAATGATGATGGTTTGCCTCCGATCGAAACAGGTGGGAGAAGTAAATATAGGCGAGGAACAGCTCTGGAGGAAACACGCCGTTAAAGGGTGAAGTAAAGACGACAGCGGAAATAACAACATACTTGATGTCGAAGCAACAAGGAGCCAGGTTAATATAACTAAAATGATAACTAAAAATAAATGACTAATAAAAATAAATAAACTAAATTTACCTAATAAGTAAATACATAGATTAAAAATAAATGACAATAAATACAACTTTTTATTATTTTACATCTATTTTACCCAAATCTTTTAAAAGAACAAAACTAAAGGAACACAGTTAGTATAGACTTTTATTCCTTTAATTCCTTAAACAGTTCGAATTTTTAGGGAGAAATACGGATATTTCAATTTACGGTGTCCAAATTTTATGGAGGTTTTAACAGTGTTCGGTATATGCCTTGTCCTATCCTCACCTCTAACACAACGTAAGGCGTACACCGCTATAAAGGGTAAGACAAAAAACCCACACTTTTTATACGTTAACACTGATCGCGATCCCTTTTTTTGTAAAATGTTAAGTGAACAACTAGTAATAGGCTATGCAACAATTTCCAAAACATGTTTTGATTGCACTTATATGAAAAAACGAACACGGTTGCCAGAGACCGAGGATTTTACAATTCCCTGACCCCCCTCCCAATGAGACTTATCATTTAGAGTAAAATCTTGTAAACATGGAAAATATGGTTGTAAATATCGTTTATCAAAATAAATAAGAATAAGGTATTGTGGATGATGGTACACATGCAATAGGGCCTATCATTTTTTTTTTTTTCAAACAACAAAATCCATGTGTAATGTAATTCCTTTCCGATGGTATCCGCTAGGAAAGCGATGGACACTTCGAAGCTAAACACCTATCGCTCCTCTACCATCCATGGCTTGCTATAGCTCAAATGGTAAGCGCGCCGTCACTAGGAGGTCGTCGAGTACCAATTGTGTAAACACTTTTCAATACGGAATAAATCGCAATATCATCATATTTTATTTAGTTATTTCTTTCATATTCCGCTAAGAACATCAAAATTGAACATAATCAGACATATCACGGGAAAAAGAAATAAAAAAATTAAATTAAAATTGCCTTATGAGCTAGCCAGGAGGAAATCGGAGCAAGAAACCGCTGTCACCAAAGGATGTGATTCCTCCGAGCGTCACTGAGGCAGAAAAAGCCACAACACAAATTGATAAATACAAAAGATTTTGAATATTGCACTCAATTTTCATTTAAAAACAAGAAATCAGACCGCTATTTCAATGAACAAGAAAACCCAACATGTCCATAACCATTAAAAAAACCACAAACCCACAAAACCCATACCGAAAATGCACACCCAACCCACCTAACAACTTATAACCCTAAACACCCCCCTCACAAAAAAGGCAGACCATGTTGGGAAATGCAAGGAATGATATGCAGACTGCCGACACAAAATTTATAAAAAAAAATACATTTGTTAGAAAAAAATAACTTAGAGTCCACTCCAGCTCTTCAAAGCTTAGTTTCATGAAATGTTTTTTCAGACGTTTCTTAAAAATTGTCTTACTGCTATCACAATGAATCATTTCTGACTGGCTCAGGAAGCTCATCCACATACGGGGGAAATTTGCAAGAATGTTAAACTTGAAACTATCGGTTTTTGGCGTATATATCATTAAAAAGCAAATTACTGGCATGAACGGGAGTTGACAGCCAGTTGTCAGAAAATTGGAAATGAACTATATTTAAAAACAAGTTGCGGCAAAACATGTAAATGTAATTTCCGTCTGTTGTCTACGTTCATGATATTACTTGTTTCAGACGCCCTTCATATGATTGATCACCCTCTGGACCAAGAATAAATCTGGTAGCCCTCCTTGGATGGTTTCCAAATTTTTATAGTGCGCAGTTCACACCCAATAGAAAAACGTTTTTTTACACAATTTGGCCACTCGCCGTGGTGCTAGTAGTATATTGTGTATGTAAATTACCATTCTGCTGTTATCCGCTAGGAAAGGCAAATGGTATATTTCGGACCTAACCACCTATCTGTCGCTTCGTTATTGTTAGTTCAGTTGGCAACGAGCGCCGTGCATATAATACGGCGGTTGTCGGTTCGAGTCGGCCCAATGGCCATCGCACATTTTGTTTCCAACACTTTTTTTTTGTACCATATAGCCAGTTTAAGGAAAAGATTAATAAATAATTACTCCTAATATCAGGGTGGCTGGACTGTATGCATCCCGTTTTGTTAGTGGTTTATTAGAATTATGCTGGTTACTCGCATACCGGTTAGGGCGCATTACAGTTTTCAGAGCCTATTTTATTGCCTACTGTGAGACTACATTCTTGATGTTTATTTTTTACAATTTCGACAGTTAATATTGTAAGCTAGGCACAATATAAATATATAAAATATTTTAATAATCTGCACAGCCGGTTAAAAATATTTAAATAAACTTGGTGTCTCGTTAGCGCATTACACAGTCAAATAGCCTTAACTGTTGAGCAAGCGGTGCTGTTATGAAAGAAAAACTATGATGAAACTTGTCTTCTGATTTGTGAAGATCGTAATTGTTTCTACCAAAATTAATTTACTTTATGGAAATTGCACCATGTTGTAAATATGAAAATCAAATTTCTACCGAAAGCAATAGTTTGTTACTTGGACCATGCTACCTTGTTAGCAAGAACTTAAAAGTGGGAATGAGGCTTTGAAATAATGTTGAATTTTTGCGGGTCATGTCCCATTTTGGCGTGACAAATGCCATCTCGAGTAATAAAATTATAATAAAAAAATAATGCATGTTTTGGACCTGTTTTAAAAAACGATGGTTTTTTAAAGATAATATACCTTATAGGCTAAATTTATGGTATTTGGTGGTGCAGTATTCAGGCTTTGCATTTTGTTTGTGGTTTCCGGAAGGGGCACCATGGAACCCATTGTCCAAATCCTTCTGCGTAAGTGAACAACAGTATAGTCCATTTTTCTAACTCTGTGCAGTGATCTCACAACCTTGAAGGCAGCTTTTAGCACGTGTGCAAGATATTGCTGTCTTTTTGCGCGCGTGTATAAACGCCGTCGCTTTAAGCCAGCACGAGCGGTGTATGGTGCGACCGTCAAATCTCGCGCTGACGTCCTGCACGGAGGGAAGGCAAATGAAGTATAATAGGCTATAGGCCTAGTTCCTAACACCAAGATTTTGAGCGTTTGATTTGTGCAGGTTTGTTGGTCGATATTGTCCTAGATCGAGATTTGCTTTTGGTATCATAATGTGCACGCGTATTTACTTGACTTTGTTACATATTTAAAAAGAAATGGTATCAGAAACCCTCTTGGCGGCAGTGTAATCGCGGCCGTGAATACCCATCCTGTGGGGGGGGGCTCATGGGCAAAAACAGGGCGTTAATGCGATCTAACTGGGAAACTGACATTATCGATCTCCATGCTAGGCCCCCCTATATGGTTCAAAAGACATTTTAAAGATAATAAATTCAAAATTCTCTTACAAATTAATTCCCTTTTATTTGACAAGGTCTATTGTAAATGGTTACTCCAGAAGATATCCTCACACACGTGATCGCTTCAGCATTTCTGTGCCTGAATGGGAAGAGATCGTGCAAAAACAGAAACCCAGGAGAAATTCGAAAGCGCTTACTGTTGAAAATCATGTCTTCATGCTTCCGACAGAATTCGTCCGGAAAGACTTCCGCAGTGAAAAGGCGTTGAAAGCGAAGCAGGCAAGACAGAAAGCCGTCCACCAAATTTGTAATCCATCCATTTAGCAATTCAGGTACGTGTTCATGAAATTGAATGAGAGGAAGTGACATGACAGCGGCGGCGGATGTTTTTTTTTAACAGCTGGTGTTGTTGACGATCATACTTTTGTTTTAACTCGAATTTCTGAGTTAACCAACAATTTTAAATGAAC
>JAMKCH010005415.1:0-32699 GCA_023653785.1 Ophioderma brevispina
CTATGTTTCTTGATGGCAGCGTAATAATAATGGCCTTGCTATTTAGACAACATAGTTGTGTTTGCGCTATATAAGTGTATTATTATTATTAGTACTACTATTATTAAGAAAACGGTCGAATATATAGCTTCCCACCTCTGCTGTCTATGGGGCAATGCAGAGTCAAAAGAGCTTGAGCAATTTCACTCAGAATTTGTAATTTTTTAAAGATATGTTTGTCCCTTTAAGGGAAAATATACATGGAAACCCACCGTTTAAGTTTAGGAAACCGACAACCAAAATTTAGTCTTGCTGTCCCGTTTACATATTAAACATTTCAACAACATTCACTTGCTCAATTACACTCGTCCATTTCAAAGTCAAAGAATTATAAAAACAGCCAGCTTGCAATAGGCAATATTCCGTCCAACACTACATTAAAGACCATTCTATTAATGCCAAATTATACACTTGAAAAATGGGGCACCCCATGAACCAACAATATTTGATTTGGTTTCGTTTGTGATTATATTAATATCCTCAACTAATTAAGCTTCAAGTTGTATCTTTCCTTAAAAGGACATTTTGTAATTAAGTACAGAGATCCTATCCTGTCCAAGTTTGGAAGACTCTGTAGTCAAATACACTAAAGCCGTGACATCTTCCAGTCGCAGCGCGCAATTGGCGTGCTCAATACCGAATACCTTACAAGGAAATGAACAGCACCACTTTTAATTGTCCAGTGTCAGCCATCCATGATCCAACCATTTATTGCGCATTAAAATCAATTACCTGTACTGTAATGATCATGCATTCCATAATTTCAGAACGTCTAAGGCTTCATCAAAGCAGCAAAGCTATCTAGGCTTATATATATATAGCAAGTATAAGCACGTAAAATCTATCATGGACCTCGCGGCGGTGACTTACGCAGCCGAATCATGAAGAGCGTCCTAAGATTGAGGCAAGCACTAATTAAGCAAAAGCAACGTAACTAATGGAATAGCTCCTACTACATTTTAGGAGAACCGAAAATTAGCAAAACAAATAGCAGCAAAGAATAAAAGCAGGGGTGAATTATCCATATTGACAAGGGCGAGCTACCTAAGCATTAAGCAATAGCCAAGCATTGAATAAAAGCATGGGTGAATTACGCGTATTGACAATTAATGGCCGAGCGACCGAAGCATTAAGCAAAATAAGCTAAAGCTGACGCCTTACACATCGCAAATAACATTATTAATTATAAAGATTGCTAGTAGCCCGCTTGGACTCACAAGAGATACGTACGCCTCCTCACAGGGGAAGTGCCTGTGAGAGTTAACAATAAAATTAAATGTTTGTATCCAGCTTGGACTCACACGAGTACGTGAGCCTCATCACAAGGGAAGCGCCTGAGAGAGTTAACTGATTAAAATGAAATGTTCTGTATCAGTTCTGTAAATTAGAATATCTGAATTTGAGCTTCTAAATCAAAATATAAAAGAATATCTATGATTTAAACCAAACTTCAAACATTTCCCACCAATTTTAATTGTTTAAAAATGAAATATTTTATTTTACAAATCACACGCGCAACACCACAAATCCTCCCATCGCAGATACTACCATTAACAGCTCCCGACCAGTAGTACTACATTGGGGACGAGGTGGCTGGGCAAAGAAAATTTTGATCCTTTCGGCCGAAGGCTGACAAGTGATGTGGGAAGCGAATGATATCCAAAAAAAGCGACATAAGGCGCGTTGCCATTGGACAGTAACCAAGATTGACCAAAAAGCAGGCTGTGATGGCCACAAACCCGTTGCCTACCATAAACAGAACGATGACTAATGACCTATAGGTCGTTGCTTCGTGTGACCGGCACAGAACTAACGTCGACATGGCACGGCACATTAACTGAGACTACGCAATAGCGCCGTGCCATACTGGGCGTGCGTAATAAATAATGAAATGAGCCAAAAAAACACAATTTAATTGACAGGGTTAAATTTGTGTCCTGTTGCACTCGCATTCGGAGGAGGAGGAAGGAACGGAGTTTGCCCCATGCAAGATCAAGTGGTTACGCATGCCCCTTGCAAATTCCTAATGGACATTAATCAACTACAGTTCTAAGTTAGTAATTTAAGTGGTTTTAGTTTTAGCTAATATTGCTCTTAAGCTCAAATAGTTAATAACAAAAACTGAAAATTGGTCCAGTAATAAACTAGTAATCCGTTCGGAGAATTAAGAAAATAATCAGGTTATCCGACAGATAACTTGTCACAAAATCAGGGTGTCCCCGACAATTGGGGTACAAATAGATCCATTAGGTATTCTGTCAAATGGCATTCTTGGGGCATCTGCCGTTTTTTATCTCTCGACAGCTCATAAATACAAGTGGCCGTAACAAGCGGGGGGTGGGGGGGGGGGGGGTGGTGAGGGGCCGCAAGCCTCCCCCCCAAAACAGAACCCTTGCCCCCTCCCCCCACTTCAGCCACATTACCCCCCAACATGAATGACTTTTGTACAGTGAGTCTATGGGAAGGACCCAACTTTCCCCCTCAAAAAAAGCATTGGCACCCCTTCAGCCCCCACATTTGCAAAAGGTCTTGGTTACGCCACTGCATAAATATGTTCAAATTTCAACAGATTAACGCCAATTTAGATTCAGTAAGATGGATGCTTTCCATTGCAACACCTCTTTCCCAATATATCATGCAAATAACAACACTATAGGCCGTACACTTTCTTTCACACAACTTTGTAAAGTTGCACTTCCACTTGTTATATCAAACGGCCTAGTTATCTAAAAAGGATGCGATTAGGATAACGTTTTGTCAAATAAAAAGCTATGTATCACACAACACCACGTTGACTTGGAAATGCATGATAAAATCATAAATGGGTGCGGAATTTTGAGCTGGTTTTTCCGGCACGCCAACTAAATTGATTGAATAATTTTTTTTTTGCTAAGCTCAGCTTTTTGTCAAACACATCACATTTTATCTAAGGTTTGGGGCCCCCCCCCCGTCACGCTGCTGGCCAAGGCGATATTATCAGCGTGGTCTTTGTTTGGATCACCTGTTTGCACACGGCCTTTGTCAGGGTTTCGCGGGCTTGCCCTTTTTCCATTTGCGCATGCTTGTCTTCTCTCCTTCATTCAGCCTCTTGTTTTCATCCGAGTTGGTTGGGTTCTTGTGCGTGCTGAAAAAATCAATTTGGATCGTCTCCGTTGTGCTGTGAATGATAGTATGCGTAGCTTCGTCGACGGTATATAACATGAAATTTTATTATCATCATCTCCTCGTTCTATGGGCTTATTATCAGCACTTTCTTGCTTCGCCTTAGTTCTACGACTGTTTTTGGTGTTGCTGTAATTGTGGATTTTTTTTTAGCCCAGTTTTTTGCCTTTACCTAATGTAATTCTCAAGAATTGACTAATCGCCGTGTGGTCAGGTTAGTGATGCGAACACTTGAACTGCGTTATTTACACCGTGACTATTCTAGATTTACGCTAATTAACAAGATTGTTGAGAGGAACTTACGTGATATTATCTAATCGTGAGAGACTCTATATCGTGGTTTGTGGACTTGCTCTTTGCTAGGCGTTATCTCGTCTTTCCGCTGGATGTACTGTATTTGAATGTAACCCGCGTTATGGATCGTCACATGCGACTGTTTGGTTGAATACGCTTGGGTCGTTGGGGCACGGCCTGAGTGCGCTTGTAATTTTGTTCGCAATGATGCGTTGTACGGTTTTAAGTACATGATTCCAAGTTCTGTAGGCATTACCTTGGTACGCAACTCACTGAGCCTTCATGGAGTGTCAGGAGGGAGCATTCCTTTCTCGGATTATAAAACCGGACTCTGCAGAAAGAGCTGACAGAAATCAGTCAACGCGGTGAATTCGCCAGTCACTGTGGTTTGTGGAGTTCCGGCACTTTTGTACAAACTAGGCGCCGACACACACTGAGAATTTTGAATGGATAATGGATGTACTTGCGATTAGCTAGAGGAAGCATCGGACACCCTTTAATTTGGAATCCTTTACAACACTTGAAGCTACTTTTATTTCAAGCCTGGAGTGGCAAGGTGTTAAGCTGTTGTTTTTGCAACTGACACCGTGCTTACGGTATACATTCCAGATCCATGGTTGAGCAGTCAAGCTGCGGGACTGTAAATGGGTAAGTGGTCAAGAGTATTATTAGCAATCAATTAACTTTAAATGCAGTCCCTTTGATATTACGGTTTAGTGATCCCTGGATCAATCATGCATAAAATGTTTGTACGCGAACTTGTTTGTCGTCTTGGTGTGTTTATTTCTCCTTCCTTCTGTTCCTTCAAATCCATTAACTAATTAAGTACTAAGTTTCTGCATGAAAAGGTTATCTGTCTGGGTGTCAGGTATAAGCATTCAATTAATTTTAATGCAGTCCCTTAAGGTTAGGATCCCTGGGGAGCAATCACTGCATTATAATGTTTTATAAGAAGATGTGTCGAGATGTGTGTGTTTTTAATTCTCACTTCTGCTGTTCCTTTCAATCAGCAAGATACTTTATATATCCCTAGTTTTGATGAGAATTTTTTTTCTTACTGTGGCTCCAGGTAGTCCAGTTATTCCATTAACCATGCGCAGGCTTTGCCCCTTTTCATTTTTTATTTTCCCTCTTTTTTTTTGGTTGTTTTTGTTTAACTTCATTGTACCCGGTCCTTTCATAAAGACGTTGTAATTGTTGGTGTCCGTTGTATCTTCCCATCGTGAATGTAATGTTTTTTCTGTGTTGGGTTTATTCCTTTCTATGAATGGTGAACATCCGATTCCAGTAACTTTGTTTGTTCACTGCCACGCCGATTTGTTCAAATAATGACCGTGTTCGCTTCTAGTTTTATTCTCTTGTCTATTTTTCTGTTTGTTTTTCTATTATCTATGGGCTTTTGCTGTTTTCTAAATTTTTCTCAGTAATTTGTATCCTTTATTGTTGCTATTGCCTCGTGTCTTGCTCAAGCGAGGAAACCGGATTTAACTTTTTTGTTTGTTGGTGTGTAGGGATGGGGTGGTAGGTATGGGTGTGTGCATGTATGTTTGTTCGTATGTATGCTTGTATGTTATGTTTAATGTAATTTGTGTGTATATAGTTTAAATTAGTTTTGAGTAAAATCGTGCGAGTTGAAGTGTATGTTTCTGTTGTAGATTTTTGGGAAGTGTTAAATAAGTTATTTTGCGCTGTTTGTTTGCATGTGGGGTGTATATGCGTGCGTGCGTACATTTGTTGTGCGTAAATCTGTGCATGTAAATTGTCTATTTGTTATCTTTTTTGTTGCCGTGTTATCCCTGTCTGCATGCTTGAACCATTGCAATCCATCCTTTGGAGTAGTTAAATGAATTAAACTTGAAATTGTTAACAGGCCAATTTCCGCGTGAAGTCATGAGGCTGATTAAGTAGGTGTTTTCATTTGCTTATTTGTTGGCTAACATCATTTGCAATGTTCGTCAACATTCAGGTGTTTTTGTCCGTCAAGGGCCCTTGGTGCTGCTTTCGCTGTTTAGAGTCAATGTATATGGTTTAAAGGTTTTTTTTTTATAATCATGATTTCTGGAGTTTAGGTGTAAGATTTTTCCGATCACGTCGATGGGCATTGGCTCATGGTTCGGACAGCTTTACTGGTTCCATGTGGCCCTGCAATCATCTTGCGTCTGTTTTCAAATTCTAGTTGTTAGGTGTTCTCATCAGGTGCACTGGTAAGGTATTTTTTCACTTATGATTTCGTCTTAGTGCTTCCTTCCTCGCCTATCCTATTGTGCGTGCTGTTTTTTTCTTCATACAACACTTGTTTCATACTAATTCTGTAATTTTAATAGAATAACTTTCCACTTTAACAGGATGACTTGTGCAGCATAATCTATCAGGCCATTGACTGATTCTAGTGCACTTAGTGTGGCTAATTTGGTTCATTTTGTCGTTTGCACTTTTATTTGAATTTCCCTGATTGGTGTAGGCTTCTCCTTTAAGGTCGCTTCGACAGCCGATTCAAGACAGATTAGGGCCACGTTTTTTCTTGTGAATCATTTATTCGCCGGTATCTTTTCGGTGTCGGATACGAAAAGTTCAATTTCTCATCACAATTGGCTTCCGGAAGTGTTCGTTGACGGGGGTTTCATTATCGGTTAGGTGTTCCCTGTGTGTAGCTGTAGCTTGTCAGTGTCCTTTTAGGTGGAAGGAATTCCTTTTGTGTCCTGGGCTTCCTGAGTGTGCCTTTTTCTTTCCTGTTTATTTTCCTTGGTGTACAGTACATGTATGTTTGGTGCATGTCCTTGGGTTAATGGCTCAAACAAATATTGTCACGTCTTTATAACTTGGCATTAGCCTTTTTCCGGCTTAATTTTTTCCACGTCGGGGTCCATGTTTGGTTTTCTGCGCTTTGGAAGTTAAGTGATGAGGGCCCGGGTGATGTCAGTTTGTCAGGTCCGTCGTTTGTAAATAGCCTTCGTTATTATTGACCATCTGTTTGGTTGTTGTGACTTGAGTGTAGACTGTCCTTTAATGCTTATCTGGTGTCGTGGTTCAAGAAGCTGATGATGGTCTATCTTCGGGCGCACATATGGTTTTAATTACAGTGCGGCCAGAGGTGTGTAACCTTTTATGCGTTATCGCCGAAAGATGTTGTTTTTATTTTGTGTTTAATCCTGGCCAAATGATAGTTCTCAAATTCTCCCGTTAGTTTAAATTACGAGTGAAGAGTATGCATTTTTAAGCAGTGACTTCGTGGGGGTTTTGCATTGGCTTTGTGTCGCCACTAGTGTCAGTTTTCGTATATTAAGCATTGTCTTCTGCTCATGCTGTCCGATTCTGTTGTTATCTCATCTCATTTCTTTGCATGGAATTATGACTCTGGCTGTCTAGCGAGTTTTCCATTTGGCAGAAGTGGTTGTGGTTCGTTTGTACAACAAGTTATGTTTTAATCGTAGCTATGTGTGATTCGAGTAGTTGGTTTTATTTCAGTGAGGTGTAACGCAGAGCTTGTCGGGGTGATGAAATGATGTAACCAGCTGGTCTTACAACGGCTTTTATGAATTGCGGGCCGCTTGTGGAGTCGCCGCATGCATCGTAGGAAGTAACCATGCAGGTTTATAGTATTTTCAAGTTTTCTAATGTCGGAGGTCATTCAGCTCCTAAGTAACCCCTGTTCCTAGCATCTTGTTTTGGGATTGTGGTAGTGCGGTGTTTTTTCGCTGCTAATTATTTTGTCAAGGCGTGTTGTGGTATTTATATTTTAGCCGTGTCCGTCAAATGTCTCCGCTTTGGAATGGCTGCCAATTTAGCTGGATTGCGAATTGCTGATGATCTTTTCGTTGTTTCTTAGCAGTTGTTTGTATAGCTATTAACTATTGTGGTGAACCTCTAACTCCCTCATTCCATCATGCTGCGTAAAGGCATTGAGCTAATGGGCCTTTCTCCATTATCCTTTAATTGTCACAGTTTTCAGATGGTGTACAACTACAACAGCAGCCTCTGCAATGGGTGTCTGAGACTCAATTAAGCGTTGGGTCGTTGGCATTCATATGCCTGTATTAGGGCCCGCTCCGGTCATTCATTGTTGAGGATTTTTGGCTATATATTTTTATTCAGAATGTTAAACCATGATCGTGTTTTTTATTATTTTGGAATATAGGGTTCCGTCGCACATGGATAGGTGGGGTCAGCCTCATCAATTGTGCCCGGGCCATATAAAACTCAATTCAAGGCGGCGGCGATGTTCTATGGAAAGGAACTTCGCGGCGCCCGTGTCGTTGGCCTATGCAGGTAGGATGTCATTTTGTCTAGCTAAGTCTGCCTTCCCTACCACTCTTATTGTGCTTTAGTTCCAATAGTCTGTTTGGTCGAGCCAATGGAAACTACTCGTCCGTGCAGTGAGGAAACCTCTCATCTGTCCCGTCAACTTTTTGCGCTCGCTACTGGTCCGACTCTTACCCAGATTGTTCTGTTATGGTGAAAATAGTGCGGGGACAGGCAAGCGTTGCGGTATTATCGAAATAATGTGCCATCAGTTTGTCTCAATTTTGGATGTATTTCAATCAGCCCAGTCATGCTTTTTCCCTTCAGCCATCATTTGTATAGGAGAATGGCTTGCACCTCTCAGTCTTGGGCAATGGTACTCTGCGTAGAAATTTTGAGGAGGCATTGCTCTTCTTCAATGTACCCCTATGTGTGTTCCTACACGCCTGCACCCCCCTTCCTAAATCCAAATTTAAAAAAAGGGGGGGGGTGTAAGCAGTTACCTCATAGTAACTTGTTTGGCGGCCTTTTTATAAAATTTGTCTTACTCAGCCATTTTGCTTATCGATTAGTCATTTATTTTATTGGATATAATGCAATCTTAAAGGCATACGCCAAAGGAGCTAGAGCAAACACTCAGTAGTACTTTGCTTTTTATCAATTAATCTGAAGTATTGTAAACTTGGGGAAACGCCAAAAAGGGGCCAGGGCAAAATGCTCATTATTAAAAATTAAACTCTCATTGAATCTCTTTGTGGTCATGGCTTAAAGGAAACGCTAAATTGGCTAGGCAAACTCCAGGAGAATTCTATAATATTAAATCTTAGTGTTGTCATGCTTGAATGCAATACGCAAAAGCGGCTAGAGCAAACCTCAGTACTTTGTATTTGCAACCAATCATCATTTGTGAACATCTTGAAGGCAAACGCCATAAAGAGCTAGTGCAAAATGCTCAGTTGTATTATGTAGTCATGCAATCATAATTACGGAATGATAGTTTGAAGGCAAATGCCAAAATTGCAAAGCGCAAGCGCTCAGTAAGGATGTCAGCTTAGGCAAACGCACTGCCGACTTGCAAGGATTCACCTTCAGAGCTATTGATTTCCATTAATATTTAACAATACTGATTCGCTCTATTTGTAATTAAGACGATTATTTTATAAAATGTGGGCATCACTCTGAAATTGTGAAGAACCTTGATTAACTGAATCCTCAGTCGGATGAAAACGCAGAGGCACTTCCCTTTTGCTGCCCGCCTAGTCCTTTGTAATACAGTTTTATGTTTTGCTAATCGCAGCTTTTGTCAAACACATAAACAATTTATGAAGGTTGGCGTCACGCTCGCCTGGCAACAGGTGTCGTCTTTGTTTGGATCACCTGTTGCAGTCCGGCCTTTTCAGGTTTCGCCGGCTTGCAGTTCCATTGCGCATGCTTGTCTTCTCTCCTTCATTCAGCCTCTTGTTTTCATCCGAGTTGGTCGGGTTCTTGTGTGTACTGAAAAACCCTCCCTCCCACCTTGAGGCTAGTTGTTGGTATGTTTTTTATTGTGTGCATCAGCGTAGTTGTGTTCTCCTATTTCTTTGTAACCTTGGCCATTTTCCTCGTTTTTGGATGAGGCATTTATTTTATTGGATATTAATGCAATCTTAAGGCATACGCCAAAAGGAGCTAGAGCAAACACTCAGAGTACTTCTGTGTAGTCAATTAAATCTGATATTGTAAACTTGGAGGCAAACGCCAAAAGGGCAGGCAAAATGCTCATTATAATTAAACTACGCATTCCAATCTCTTGTGGTCATGCTTAAGGCAAACGCTAATTGGGCTAGGGCCCAACCTCAGGAGAATTTGCTATTAATATTAAATCTTATTTGTTGGTCATGCTTGAAGGCAAATACCAAACGGCTAGAGCAAACACTCAGTATTTTAGTATTTGGCAACCATCAATCTATTTGTTAACACTTGACGGCAGGCGCCATAAAGAGCTAGTGCAAAATCTCGTTTATTATGTATTCATTCAATCAAATTTACTGACAGTTTGAAGGCAAAATGCAAAATTGCAAAATCGCAGACGCCTCAGTAGATGTCAAGCGTAAGGCAACGCCACCGCCGACTGCAAGGATTCACCCTTCAGAGCTATTATATTTCCATTTAATATTTAAACAATACTGATTCGCTCTATTTGTAATTAAGGCGATTATTTCTAGATGTGAACCATCACTCTGATAATTGATGAGAGAACACTTTATTAATGACCTCTCGGATGAAAAACTAAGAGGCCACTTGTCCCTTTTGCTTCCCTTCCTAGTCCTTTGAATAAACACTTTTTATCTACTTTCTATGGCTAAACTTGATTCCGTTTTTTGTTGTTCCATCTATCTATTTAAATGAATGAACAAACTCGCAAGCTAACAAATGGGGTATTCCGTTGCTCCCGTACGTCTGTCATTCCATCAACTTCGATGCTGTCAAAGTATGGGCTTTTCCGTTTTAGGTGAGTAAAGATGGCCATATTACCCCAAAAAAAATTGCAAACAAGGTTTTTTTGGCATTTTCTGTACTTTAAGGTCGTTTACAATATTCCAAAGTTTCACAAATCGAAGTCCAAAGTGTTCACACTATGACATAAACAAATGGCCGCCATCCGCCATTTGAAAAACATAAATTCCTCATATCTCTGGCATAAATTAGCTTAAAAGGACAAACAAGATGCTTTTCTACTATTCCTAGCATAACAATCCATTAAAATTATTTTTTATGAATTGAAATATCATATTGACCTCTAAATCCAAATTGCCGCATCCCCCTGTTTGAAAATAAAATTCTTGATCTCTGGGACCGGATGGGCCAAAAGGAAAACAGATGTCATTTTCTACTCATTCTAGCATTACAATCCATTAGAAAAAATGGGTTTTTATGAAGTTTATATATCATCTGGACCTCTAAATCCAATATTGGCTGCCATCTACCATGTTTAAAGGTATCACAATCTGGAGATTTGTCCTACCTGTTGACCTATTTATGCCAGGGCAAATGTGTGTTTTTGCTATATCAACATGCATTTCCTTTTTTCCAGCAAAATTTGTCGCAATGATTTTGATATGTCTAACTTATTTTACAAAACAAATACATTAAGATGGTTGTGTCAAGTTTTTAGCGCACCTTGGGTCTTAAAAAAATGGCCACTTGTCTGCCATTTTAAAAAAAACACATTTTTATCACGGACTAGGACGGCAGTGGCTAACCAGAGGGGGGCAGGGGCAGTGCCCCCAGTGTGGGGGAATCTTCCCCCCCCCCTCCCTCTGCCCCCCCCTGAAAAAATTAATGATTTACATGGACAGTACTATACTAAAAATTTAATACAAGCTGCCCCCCCCCCCGAAACTTCTGTGCCCCTGAAAAAAAAAAAGCTGGTTACGCCACTGACGGCGGACATACGGACGACGGCCATTTATAGTCCCGTCCCCGAACTTTAACCCGGAGCTAGCACACATTGTAACACATCTAAGTACAAAAGGTTTGAGTGAGTAAATATGTTTGCCAGCCTGACAGGGAACCCCATGAAAACGCGAGCTTAAGTGCTGCAATTGGTGCCTTGAGGAGAGGGGGCCCAGAAAAAGATGGTACAGGGGTGAATCTTAAATGATCCAATCATGTTGAAAACCAACCCCAAGTTATGGTCTAACCATAAGGATTCGAAAAGGTATAGTTTGTAATAGTTACAGCCTAAAGTTTCAGGTTATAGGCTAAAAAACAGCAAAAATTCAATAATTAAGGGTCAAATTCAGTTGTTACGGGGTCAAATTTTAAAGTTGCCCAGATTTGGATAAAAAATGGGTGGACAAATTATTGGTGGAGTTCATAGGATTAAAATAAGGCATAGTTTTAACGTCTTAAATGCTTAGTTTCCGATTAGGGGGCACAGAAGGTCAACGCTTCCATTGCATTCAATGGGGCTTGATCTTGTACCACACCCTTTCTTAAGCAAGCACTTGAGACACTCAAAAACTATTTCCTTATTTTAATCATAAGAGCCTAGCTCCACCAATAATTTTGCACCACATTTTTATCCAATCGGAGCAAACTTGAAAATTTGAACCCCTGTACAACTGGAAATTGACCCTTTTTATTGATTTTGCTTTGTTTTAGCCTAGAACTCTATGAAACTTTAGGCTGGTAAAAAAAAAAAAAAAAAAAAACCATTTTTTGATACAAACTATACCTTTGTCTGAAATCCTTATGGTTAGGACAACATAACTTGGTGTGGGTTTTAACATGATGGATCAATTTAACGATTTGACCCCTGTACCAATTTTTTTTGTCCCCCTCTTTCCTTTAAAGGCACCGCTTGCGGAAATTAAGAATCGCCCATTTCAGGGGTTCCTGTCAGGCTGTCAACTATTAATCACTTCAACCTTTGTACTGAGATGTGTTACAATGTGTGCTAGCTCCAGGGGACAATTTGTTCGGCGGGGACAATGATTCCAAAGATCTGGGGTTCGGACCCGAAAACTCAGTCGTAAATCTACGTGCATACTAATGTCATGCCTGAGTGGATCAACTTATCAAAGCCACTGTGTCAATGGTATGAAAAGGTTCTATTATGTAGGGACATACGCATGAGTTAGTATACCACGTAGGGTTTAAGCATGAGGTTCGCGAACGGACCCCGATGCTGATCATGAACCAAGGACACCTTTGTTACAGCTATTCCACCTCCTATGGATTCAGGATCTATATTAGTAGTACAACAATACTCTAACAAACTCGTAACACAGGATTACCACAATGACTTTGAGCTTTGTGTCTGTCAGACCAAATGTAAAGGTCATACAGCCCTCTTCTGCATATTGAAGAAGTAGTATCAACAGATCTGTGTCTTCTTCAATTTGGGTTGTTGACCTACAATATTGCCATGGCAGGAACTGCTGTTTTGCTATATCAACATCTGCCATTTCTTGTGCCAGGCCACATTTGTCACATTTGAGAAGTCACCGTTTTCGATCCTAGTTTTGCGACGTTCATATGTGCTGTCTTTTGTGTTGGTCACCAGTTGTATCCATGGAAGCAAAATGCTTGCTGTGCCATATAAAGATGCATAATCATCAAGCATGCAAAATAGGGTGCTTTCTGTCCACTTCAAGTGATGTAAAAGAGAACCTCCAATCATCAACAACAAAGTGATCAGTCTTTGGCATTGTCTCAGGGGCGGCAGCAGCCTCTGACAAGGACACATGTAGTAAGGACCATCCAAAATTGTGCCTTTACCGGTACAGTCAAACAGCTTGGCCTAAAAAACCGGATGGCGGATTATGGTGACAGTTCATGGAACAGCAACTTACATAAAGGACAGTGCTCCAGATTATTATGATTACTAACAGGAAATCTTGATATAACAGAGCTTGGTCATCGGTACCTTGACAGCCCGAGGATGCAAGAACGTGAATTTAGCTTCCGTTTGAGTATATTAGAAGGTGAGCTGGTTTTCCATTTTGTTTGGACTGTTTGCCTACTTGGAGCAGATGCTGTACATTGACATCATTCACCAAACATTTATCCCAGTGCAAAATGTTTTTCAAGGCTTTTCTCAGGTGAAATGGGAGAATTGCTGTCAACACTTGGCTTGCAAGCTTTGACAAGTCATGCTTGTCTCTTTCATTGTTTGAAGGTTTATATTCAGTGGCGGGATCCAGGATTGAAAAAACGTCAAAATTACGGGGGGGGGGGGGGGGGCGAATGCTGAAAGGCTGAAAGTTGTCCAAAAGCTTCCAAAATGGGCTGATTTGCCAAAAGATTTGCAGAATTAACGGGGACGCGCGCCCCCTCCCGCCCCCTTCCTGGATCCGCGCCTGTTATTGATGATTATGAATCTTTCATAGTTGGGCCATCTTCATAAGCACATGTTGTACTGCAATGCGATTAAAACTGGTGGTGAACTACTAAACACAAAAAGGCAACAAACATGAAACATTGCAATACTAGGATCGCAAAAAAGGTAGACAGCAAATGCAACAAAAATTGCTGGAATGGGAAAAGAAGGACATTCTCTCAAATATCTGGATAGCAGGTTCTCATTAACCTTAATGGGACCCGAATGCAACAGAGAGACTGCCGCGTAATCTTTTGCAGAAGGAGATGCGTTGTTGCCTTTATAGCAAAAAAAGCAGTCCCCGCGGCATAATTTAAGGCAAAAATCCAATACTGGCGAAGACAGATCATTGGTACTTATTGTCCATTATCCAGACGCGGGCTGTATGTTGTAATGATCTTTACTTTCGGTTGGCGAGACAAGAGGAAAACATTATTGTGGAATGAAATTATAAAGATTTAAGTACTTATTCAGTGATAACATTGCTCTAATCTGCTGTTTGCCCCATGCATTTTCAAGGTTTGCCGATCACAATATACTTCATAAATATTTGTAGTTGGCAAGAAGTCTGTGTCTTGAAAGTAATTCATTGTCGACCCTGTGTTACGAGCCTGTTTCCAGAGATTTGGTACTCCCAGTAAGGATCATGAATCGAAAAAGAAGTGAAGGGCAATGAAATGATGTCCTTGTTCAATGGTCAGAAATCAGAGTCTTTTTAGTGTGGTAAAGGCATTTACCAGGGCATTAAAAGCAGAAACATCTCTGGTAGAAAAACCACTGATGGGTTGGTGCCGAGATAGCGAGTAACCTCCTTTTTTAAGCTGGCCAGATGATTAGTAGCAGGGAAGTGCTCTTGAAGGAATTCAAGACGGATGTGCGACAGTGTATAGAAGGATTATAAATGATCTCAGCTGGTGACCATGTTTAGATCTGGGGGGGTTGTCAACTGCCAGGTCATGAGATCGTTATGCCCGCCGGAGAGAGGGTCTATACTCTTGAGTTTTAGGCATCAGTTAGCATAGGAGTTCAGGAGCTCCTCATAGAACATGTGGTGGAAGAGTGTAGTTTGCTCAATGCTATTCAGTGTTTAAAAACCTGAAAGATGTCCAAACAAAAACCTCCAATTCAAAACTCTCTCGAGGAGAAACTTATTTACAGCTTTTGGACCACTAGCCCACTAAAATCACTTTTAAAACAACCATCTTAATGATTTTATATACTTCAATTAACAAAAATAACACACCTAATTCCATGTTTTTGCCCATTGGTATCAGAGATGAAAGGATCATTATTTACAACATGGCAGAGGCAGCCATATGGATTAGAGGCCAGATTCAAGATGATTATATCAAATTAATAAAACCCATTTTTAATGGATTGTATGAGAGAATTAGCAGACATGATATCTTGTTTGTCATTTGACCCATCCGGCACCAAAGATACCAATAATTTGTACTTTTCAACATGCGGATGGCCACCCGCCATATGAATGTTGAGTTAAGGTGATACATAAACATCATAAACCCATTTTAATGATTTGTTATGCTAGAATTTCGTAGGAAAGACATCTTGTTTGTCCTTTAGCTCATTTATTGCCAGAGAGCAGGAATGAGGATTTAGGTTTTTCCAAAAATGGCGGACGGCGGCCATTTTGTTATGTCCTAGTTGAACACTTTGGGGACTCGAGTTTGTGCAACTTTTGATATATTATTAAACTGACCTTATACTACCAGAAAATGCCAAGAAACCTTCGGTTGTAATTTTGGGTAGTGTAGGTACAAGTATATTTTGATCTACTTATTTGCACGATTCACACTTATTTTTTACACGAAAAGAAGCAAATGGGCCCCGCCGCGTACATATAATGCACCTTTTATCATGTAGATATTGCTTGAAAATGAATTTGGGGGTTTTTGGTGGTGGTAAGTACATCTACTTATACGCTTAAATGAAATGAAAACAATCGCAGCTAACAAAAGTAGATTTGTTTAATAGGGGTTTGGTGACGTTGCTCCCGTACGTTGCCATTCCATCAATTCGAGACTGTCCAAAGTCAGCTGTTGTCACACGCAAAGACTCCAATGCAAACTGTGACGCTTCATAATGAAAAATCCTTGGCATACGGTGTTTGCAAACGGCTGTCAATATAGCGACACGCATACATCCATAAACTTGCGGAGTCAGTGATGCATGATGGGATAGGTGCATGTTAGTAAAATGACTCTATAAAAATAACGCGTTTTGACTGTTAGCCGGGACTCAAAACGTGCAAATAAAACTGTAAAAAGGGATCGAAACCGGTAAAGACGAAAAAAGTGTTTGAAAGTATTGTGAGTCCCAGCTGCCCGTCAAAATCGCTGTTATTTTAATGAACATTTTAACAGTTGTGACTGCGAGGTTCGTGTATTTTTCAGGATTCGATGCACCTATGGGCATTGGAGCTCACGGACTCCGTAAACAAAAGCCCCCGATCACAAAAAAAGAATATTGGAAGTGAAAGGAGTTTTCGGAATAGGAGCGACAGTGGTACAAACACGATAAAGAAATGTACACAAATACACGTTTAATGAAAATGGCAGTTGTTGATACCTAAAACGCGGTCAAGTGAGTGACGCGCTTGACACTGAAAAAAAACAGCATTGTTTCACGCGTTCTTTTTTCTTTGGGGGGGCTGGGGTCCGCACATCATTGTCCCTCAATATACTTGAAGTGGCTTCGGACTCTTTTTTAATCGATTGATTGTAGTTTATTCACATCACATCAAATCCCACAAAAATAGTTTGCTGCTCCAATAAAAAAGAATTGCTTCAAAACTGCCTCTGCCAATGCCCCTATACACAAATATGACATCTTTTGTTTTAATATAGTAGATTGGACCTTCCGACACCTATTACAACTTTTTCATTCCACCTAAACATATTTTGAAACTAGGCACGCGTAGTGTTTTAATTGTGTGTTCCCAGATTTGTTCGAATTTTAAAATTATTTTGCCCCTAATTTGTAGGTTTCTTTGGCGGATTCTATTTTATTGCTTATAGACGCAGTTAACCCTAAAGAGCCGGCTTTTGGACGCCATCTACCGCCCGGGGGGGGGGCGCCCCCTATATCTCGGAAACGGATTGACTATCATATTTGTGGTAACCATGATTAGCTATGACCCTCCCGAGTCCCATTGATACCAAAAAGTACAAACATACCTTGTATGACGTCCCAGTGACGTCAACATCTCCAAAAATTCATGTTTTTTCGCCATTTTTCAAGCAAAAGTGGATTTTTTGGCTATGATGTGTGTCAAAGTAGCTACACATGCTCTTACTACAAATACATCAAATAAATAAGATAAAACATAGGTAACTGACCTTAGCACAAAACATGGATTTCTGCTGTTCCATTAAATTTCATGGGAACTAGCATTCTTCGCACGCAGGCGCGATTACCAACGCCGCGTCATAACCGTAGGTCCGATGTTGTTCAAGTTGTTTTAAATTGAGCGAAAGGCTTCAAAGAAAAAAGTCATGCAGTTCCTGCGTGAAAATACAAAAAGTTGAGATACGACAAAAAATTTCGGGGGGGGGGGGCGGAATCCGCCGGGCCTTTTATGGTTAAAGGGGGGGGGGTGGCCCGATTTAAGGATCTGAGTTTTTCATCTTGATAGATTGGCCTTCCCTCCGTATTTGTTTTTTTTTTTTTTTTTTTTTTTTTTTTTTTTTTTTTTTTTTTTTTTTTTTTTCTTTTTTTTTTTTTTTTTTTTTTTTTTTTTTTTTTTTTTGCGTTCGCGCGACCCCTTGCTCTTTGTAAGCCCCATAGCGTACTGTGTAATTAATATGGTCGACCACAATGGGGCCTTTTCGATCATCACCTTCCAACAAATATTCTTTGGTTTCCACGATTTTCACAGGGTAAATGAGAAAATATAGCTTTCTTCTGATACCAAAATGTTTGACCACTTCCGGTGGAATCTGGGGCCTTCTGGGGACGGAGTCTATTAGCGATCGCCACTGGACCTTTAACACAAGGTTTTGAAACATGTTAGGGCCTGGTACTTGAAATAGGTTCGGCCTGACTGTTACACACTGGGCATTGTATCTGTTAGAGTTTTAATTCCTAATGGGCCATAACGATCGCAGGAATGGATTCGCGGCAAAAGAATTGACGTAGGATGTTACTGGTCTATTGTTATTGTCTTATGACCCTTCATTGTATAAATAGACGAGCAAAAACCTTCGTGCCGGGTGGTTTCCCAAAAGATCTGGAATCCCTCCCTTCTTCAACTGGATTAGGAAGACCTTGTTCACTTCAGTCAAGTCCAACTCGTCAACTCCATTGTTTTCAATCAAATTTGAATGAAGTCAATAGACGGAATGTCAATTGGCTCAGGAAGCATGCTTCGAATACGCTGTATATGAAAGAGTAATGAAGGAAAAACACAATGTCAAAAAAATCGCCATTATTGGGTATAGTGGTTTACTTAATACGATAAATGTACAAAAATGGCTTACGGATATTCACAATAACTCATTTACTCAAAAAATTTACATTGCGTTTATCTATCGCTAACAGTGCTATTCCACAACGACAATCGAGATATCATGGCAAAGAGGGATACGAATGATGACGGAAAGTTTTAACACCTAGTATTCAAACGTATACCATAACACGTCGTAGTTGTACATTCGCCCAATCTCAACTGCTTTCTTGAGATATTCTTGCTCCATATATATACCAAGCAACACGAGTTTTTTCATCTGGTAGCATTGGCAAGGGTCTCAACATATCTTTAAGACTGGTGACCTACACGATGCTGTTGAACTTCGAACTCCTGTTCGCAGACTAAGATAATCTGAGCTCTGGAAAGGAGGCCTCGATTAGCAACGCAGGCAAGGACGTCATCTAGGTAACGGTTGATGTTTCCAAATGCGAAGTTTCTTGAGATGCTTGAACTTGCCTATATTCCTCCAACATTTCATTATCGTCCCCTTGGCCTCCATTTCACAACATCTCGCAATGCAAGAATTCCTCAACTAAGGCGTTTGGTAATAGCTTTCGAATCCTTCCCCACGTCGTTTGTTTGTAGGGTTCCCTCAACTCTCATTTCGTTGAAGATTTTATGTCCATGGGCCGATAAAACTAATTATGATCTTGACACGTCCGGGAGTCAGTTGTCATGAATGAGACGTTTACTGTTGTCCATCTGTAAGACTTCCAATCACCTGGCCCAAATTTTCCGGAATCCTGGCTGAATTTCGTGAGATGTCAGCACTTTTTAGTTGCTGTAGTTTGCACAAGCTCATCGCTGACACCAGACTATTTACCATTGCCTGAGCTTAACCCAATCTGGCGGAAATTCAACTTAGTATCAGAACTTGTGGGCTCTTTTTATTGCGCAACTAGCTCTTCGCATCCACTGCCTAGTTTAACACTCTGTTAAATCTAAACTGTAAGCTTTGCCGAATGAAGGATCGAAATACTGGTTAAGAATTAATAGTCGGAGTACGAATGCCAATTCTAATTTTCCCACAGTTGTATATCACCTAGGGCGTTGGCAAGGTTAGGTGAGTCTTCTTTCATCATCCCTTACATTCACACATTCTGAATTCCGTGTTTTCTAATCTTTGTAAGGGTCTTCGGCTCCCCCTTTGTGAACAGCTTGTGAGCACTTTTCAGTATCGTGCTCTTGCCAACGTGATAAACGTATCTCTCCAGCCTTGGCATTATCTAGTATCGTTAGGTGGACTTGATACTCTTTTGTTCCTTGGTGATAAAATGACCCACGGCAGTAGCAGTAAACATAGCTAGCCCAAGAAACTCATCTGACCCATCTGAAAACAACCGACACAGAAATCTATGCAAGTGTTGTCCCCGTTTTACTTTCATAGGCACATAGTAGACACATCTCAATAAATTGCTGAATTTCCCCCTTGCTTCAATCTCCTTTAACCTCACACTTGTAGTATAGATGTTAAACTAGATTTTACTGGTCCCGATTCGTATATCTTTTTTAGCCTTTTCATTATCATCTCTGCCGTTTTGGGTTGAAACCGCATGCAAATTGAAAGCAGCTTCTGGCAATTCCAAACAATCGTACTGACCTGATCTGTTTGAAGCTTGACATGAAATTCTGTTGGTTTTTCATTTGCCAAATATGAGATATACTCTCCAGCGCATTTTTCTGAACCGTTTGTGGAAGGGAATCTAGCCTACTGGAGCTCTCCTTTTGCGTTTTAGCACCAGATTCAGAATACTATAATCTCTATTGCTCGAATCTAGGGCTTGTTGAAGGCACAATCCTCCATAATAAGAGACCGATTCTAAAAGCTGTTGTAGTGTGTCATTCTCCAACCATTTCTTCATTTCCGTCAAGGAAAAAACAACCCTATTTTGGGTGGCCATAAAACCCAACGAACGCAATTTTTCCAAGTTGAACAAGTAAGTTCTCGATATCTTGTGTGTTTGTAGTTTTGTCTTCTTTTGCCTGGGATGAGAAAATCATCCACCATAATCACTTTCGGAAAAGAGTTGGACTATACCGCAATTGAAATTGGTCCCTTTTGTTACTTCCAGAAAGAAACAAAGTAGTTGAGCATTAACGGAACCAAAGGCAAAACCTTGGCAAACGTCGCTATTTGTAGATATTCAAAGAGCAACTTTCCCCATAGTGCGTCGTGGTAAACAAGAGACTTCTCCACATAGGTCTTGAACCTGTGACTCCGAAAACCATTGACTTTATTTTGTGTATTCAACTGGATATTTGAGAAATCGATTGCTCTCCAAGGGTCTGAGGGTAACCCACTATTCGAACATCACGTAGGATTTTAAAACGTCAAGGCTGGACGACATTGATTTCCCTAGCAGCAAGAAGTTCCCCAGTATAATCATACGAGTCACAATCAAGCACGATACCTTCTTGATTTTGTTCAATGTGATTTATACCCACTTTTAGAAAAAGAGGTGTATCTTCAGGCAATAAATGTTTCAAATATTGCAATCATCTACTACTGGTATTTTGAAATCCAATATCCTCATATCAGAACGAAAGGAAGTGTTGATATCCATCAGGCTTCCCGATGACCCAGTCGTATGCAATCTTGCCGTAGGGTGCTCTTTCCCGACCCACCTTCTCCTAGCAAAAGCATTCGAGGGGGGTAAAACTTCATGTGAGTTTTTCTGGTAAATATTTCCAGATGTCATACAAAGGGGACCTGTAGAATTTCCCGGTTTTTGAAATTGTGACCTTCGATGGATATTATTTTTCGGTGTTCACATTCGTCAATATCTAGGAAGTCTGGCTCGCCTGATATTTTTCGACATTTTAACAAAGGTGTGTCAAGTTCCATTTCTTTAAGAGCGCTACGCATTGTTCGACCATACAAATTTCTGCTTGGGCCCATAGATATTTAAACAGACAACAAGGAAGCATTCAATTGATATATTATAACGAATAGTATTTGGTTGCAATGTGATTTAACAGTTAACAAACTCAGTAAACTCATTGTTGATCAGCTAAACGGAGTTTAGCATAAACAATGCCTCATAACACTAAAAGTTTTTGGAATTCATCTTCAAGGGCTTTGATCCAGCGCATAAACTCTGACGCTTATGTTTACCAATGATTCATAACTTTCTTGTTGATAAGGTTGAAAAAGATAGGTTACAATGCAATACGACTGTCAATGCCAATCTCTTCAGACAGATAGGATTCCGAATGCTATATCTATCAGGACTTGAAGTTTTGCTGGAATAATTGGCTAAATGGCAAGCAGGTTTTTGCAATATGGACAATTCCTTCCTGGCTCATTAAACAGAACTTGAAACGCAATTACCTATCATCACCAGGATATGAAACAGTTATCTTTTGATAGACATTTTCCTCACACTTTGACACATTCTATCATTATCCTAATAAGAAGATATATTTGGATCGTGATGTACCATAAGTGCTATACAGAGTTGTCCCAATTTATTAAAAACGCAAAAACTTTGTGCCAACCGCCATAAGTTTTGCACAAAAGTATAATTATGATATTTGTGATTTATTGTTAGGTAAAAAAAAAACTAAGAGCTAATATGCCTGAAAATTCCATAGCGATAGAAATTAATAATTATCACATATGACCCCAGCAATCAAGAACTCGCAGGACCATTTTACGAAAGTGAGGAGATGATAACCACAAGGGTGGCCAGGAAGATAGAATTAGAATAACAAATACACTTTGATTGCAATCAACATTTAATTGCCCAATTCTTGCAGAACAACTTATACTGGATCAAATAACTGCGTTTACATAATAATTGTTATTTAAACCGATAATGATATTGAAAATTGCAAAAAAAAATATTGGTTATAAAAGACGATTGGTTTCTCAGAACCTGTGATTTGCGTCCTGTACGCTCAAGACGGCCTCTGAATCCGTCTTCCTGGGGATATTACTATTATACCAGGAAGGCGAGTCCTGATGGTATGCTCCTTATTTTTTTAGTGACATAGGGCAAAGTTTCACCAGAACGTTATGCGACAATACGTTTATCAAATAACAACAACGAGCCACTGATGTAGATTATTACCGAAAAAACAGCATGTGCCCTATAAAAAGAACAAGTTATTACTCTCAAACACCATAAGTACGACTCACTCACACACGTATCCCCACACCACACCTTTACATATCCACAAACACAAAATGAAACAAACCTGAAGGCCAGCACGATGCACATTGTTAAAGCATTACATTTTGCAATATACTTTTTGGTTTGTGAAAAGTAAGTTTTGGAAATGTCCCAATTTGCTGAATGACTTATCATACATGCAATGTACAATCAAGTGAAAATTAAAGGTGGGGAACCCGATCGACACAACGTCGCACCTCCCTCTTAACGCGCCCATCAAAATTGCGGGTTTGTTGTCGATGAACGTTCGCCAATTTTCGGTACCTCAGTAATATCTCAGCACCGCGCACCAGAATTACAACACCCATGTTCACATTGATGATATGAACAAAACGCTCCTAATGTGGTCGACCACATTTATTAACACACACTGTTCTATGGGTCAATTTGGAAACATTTCTGCTTCTATATTCGATTTTACCTCCAAGTTTCATAAGTTTTTTTCTTTTTAAAAGATATGTTTCCCGGTGACCGAACATGACCGGGTCACACACCTCACGTCACTGTGCCTCACGTTTAGAGCCAAGCAAAATGTGACGTTTCCCTCATCCCTACCTCGGTGAACGTGGATGCTTGCCTTAGAATCGTCACACCCTCCAGCACACTTGTCTTCCCCTGAAACCTAAATGTGGAAGATATCGTTATATTATTGTAATAAAAGGAGTATAATAGTGAATGGGATACTTTCTGATTAGGAGTGGTCATTATTTACGCCAAGGGCATGCGAGAAACTTTGTTCGGACGAAAATATTCGTGTTCACTTTCGTTTTCGTGAAAACATTTTGCCATTCCCCTGATTTTATGAAATTTCTATTTAAAATTTCATGTTCTCCTCTCTCCTTGATGAATTTTGTCGTGTTCCGCCTCGTCGCTCAGAGACGTTTTTCGGATCCCCTGAAATCCTCCATCTCCTTTCGACGTAAATAATGACCTTTTAATTAATAACATTTAAAAACTGAATTCCTAACTTAGTTGAGGACACCACTACAAGACTACAATTCACAGTTATACAAAAAAATGTCCCAAGTAGCAGACCTAAAAGCATGAATCCAGATAGCAAGATGACGTCGGGTGAACGTCACCATTGGTTGGCACGGTCGTAGGCGCTATTGAACCACCAGCAACCCGTTAATATGACGTTCTTGTTTACCAAAAGGTAAAAAAGATAAACACCGAAAGGTGGTATTTGACATGATACCAATGACATTGGAAACAAACTACAAATTGAAGTGGCCATACAGCGTGGGAACAACAATTTGCCAACGTTGTGCGTTGTGCAGAAACGCGATAAGTTGGTCAGTATCGTAAGTCGCATGATCAGTTTGACGTACGGACCCACGTCAAATGTGTAATCTACCAGAGTACACTACAGGAAATTGTGCAGTTGTGCTTATCCTTTCAAAACAGAGTAATGGCTACGATAATAATAATAATAATTTAATATAATAATAATAATTTAGTATGTCGCTCTACACGAACACGGGCGCATTACAAAATGAAGACGAAATAATTAAGTATAAAGTGAAAACGATAATAAGATGAAAAGGGGGTGAGTTTTTACACCATACGTTTGAAAACAGGCACAGATATGGGCTTCTCTCACATTGATGGGAGCCGATTCCATAGACGTGGAGCAACCACCTGAATGAATCTCAGGACTCTTAGGGGAGGATCACAGTCATCTCTGTATTCTGACGTAATGCTTTCATCGGCATGCCACAAGATTGCTTAAGTAATGAAGGAGCCAGATCGTGAAAGATTGTGAAAAACAAATAACATTCATTTTTAAAATTAAATTCGATCTTACTGGACAGCCAATGAAGGGAGAGCAATAGGTCGCAGAGATGTTGTACCGGTCACACGTAAAGGCACGACGCACGGCTTTATTCTGCCAATACGTTGTAGGCATTAACGGTCAGCACCTACATAACGGGAAGTTGGCCTAGGTCGACTGCGGGATAGGACAAGTTGCTTCTGACAGCGTGATGACAAGCGTCTTGAGTAAATAAAAAAAAAAAGGACGAAACGAATGTACCATAGATAGAATGTGAATGTAGTTTTACCACAAGGCATTAATATGAGATGACATATGCCAAATAGAGTTCGCCAAAAGTAACACCTTTATTTTTAACAAAAAACGACTGATGAGTGGCATTATCGGGAATAAGCTGAATGTCCGGTTAATCTGCAAAGGACCTTTAGGGCTGGAAATGACAAAGAGTTTACTTTTATCCTGATTGAGCTGCAACCTGTTTTGATTCAGACAGTGGTTGATTTAGTAATGCAAGCGGTGATGTTAGCAAAAACCCGCTCACAGTCACCAGCGATGTTTGGGTTAACTTCAGAAGCTGCATATCATCAGCATAAAAGTGAAATCCTATGTTGATGGTGCCAAGAGGATGAGGAACATAGAAGCATGCGGACCAACTATCGAACCCTGAGGCAACGAATAATCAAGAACATGTTCATTCGAAAGAACATTAATGGAAACTCTAGTTGTGGGTTTCAAACCATGACACAACAGCACCATTTAACCAAAACAATTTTCCAATCTATTAAAAAGGATGGAGTGGTCGACTGTTGAATGCGCCTAGGCCTTTTTTAAAATGGCAAAAAGCGTGAACAAATGTGGCTTAGTGATTTTAATTTTGTAATGGATGGGGAAAAACCACGGAAAGACTAACTCTTAAATACGCAGTAAATTACATCACCTTTCTATCAAAAAGTTGACTCCTTTTTGGGACTTTGTCCCAATGTTAAATGTAAGGGTGATTTAGGCTCTATTTCAAACAACATGTATACGATATTTCACTAAAGGATCAAAGCACTACAAGTTTTCCATGCTTTGATCGCTAAGGGCGCACCTCAATCAGTGGTACCCAAACCAAATATTCTTGGTAACAGGCCATCCGATTTTAATTCTGTTCCGCGGAAGAGTCTCCCAAATTTGCACAATTCGAAAATGATCAAAAATATAATTACACAGCGAAAAAACAAAACACTAAGAGCCACCACATGCTGTGTATCATGCATCCACTGGTTACACAAGGGCTTCGTGGATTCTTTGGATAATTAAAAAGAATCTCTTCGTTGTTTGTTTGTTCGGTGTTGTTACCGGCGTACGCACCTTCCCCGCCGCCTCGCTGGCACCTGATGCTTTCGAGACGCCTTTAGGAAAAGAAAACGGTTAAGCCTCATTACGGACAAATACGTTCAACAAGAAGGACATTATTGCTATACTAGGCAGTCCCCGGGTTTCGCAATCATCTGACTTTTTAAAGCACTACTTGTTTGCAAACCGTTTTCGCTATAAACGATTTCTTTACTTTGAATTCTGGAGATGCATAACATAAACGAATCGTTACGATAGACAGACAGACGCAGACAGACAGATGGATAGAAAAGTAGACAGTTTTCGTGCAGATAATACATATTGATTGATAGATATGATATTTTTTTT
The DNA here is from genome assembly GCA_023653785.1 of Ophioderma brevispina. NCBI lineage: Eukaryota > Metazoa > Echinodermata > Ophiuroidea > Amphilepidida > Ophiodermatidae > Ophioderma > Ophioderma brevispina. The sequence goes on from JAMKCH010005415.1 coordinate 25,725, forward strand.
TTTTTTTTTTTACAACATTAATTTTACTTACCGTAATTTTACTGGCTCCGTAATGGAGGTTATATGATTGGCCATTGTCTCCTGCATTAACAACCACATCCTTGTCCTTCGACCTAATGGAGAGGAAATACACAAAGAGATTAATGTTGTCTTTTGTTACTTGCATTATGTATTTGTGTGTGCATGTATGTACGTACGTCCGTACATACTCCATCCACACACACCACATGTATCCAACATAACTAATACATACATACCGAACAAGAGGTACATTTGGGACTTACCCACACAAAAGTTGTGTGTTTTTTGTGTATAAACGGTACATACATGCCTTGTGGGGGTATTTGTAGGTATATTCATTACACTGTGGGATTAGGTAACTAGATTGCGCCGCATGTCTATAAAGATCGCTTAGCAAACTAGATTGCGCCGCAGGCCTATAAAGATCGCTTAGCCAACTAGATTGCGCCGCAGGCCTATAAATTTACTAATCTAATATTCTTACGGAATAAACTGCAATATAATATTGCAGTTTATTCCGTTATTAACGCAAAGTTAGGAATAAACTGCAATATAATATTGCAGTTTATTCCGTTATAAAGCAAATTACGGAATAAATAAATGCAATTATAATATTGCCGTTTATTCGTTTATTTATAAAGACCAAAATTACGGATCAACGGCAATACTAGCTTATTTAACATCGTTACAAACGAGGACGTCCTCGTTGTAACGATGTCCGCGTTTATACAGTGAAAAGTCGGGTGTGTGTCCTCGGTTTGGTAGTGAAAACAAAGACACACACACAACAACACACTACATACATACCTACATAATTTGTTTATTTTCTGCTGGAGAAGAATTTGTTTTATTTTCGACGTATTCAAACATTAAATATGGTGATTTTACTAATTAAAACCAAAAAATAAGATAAAGAAAGTTAACTATTACATTTATAATTCTTTTATTGAACTCGATTCCGATGCACTTAGTTCGCATTTATAAAAAAAAACATAGCTTTGAAAAACTTAAAAAGAACACTTGACTTGAAAAATTACAGATGTACTCGTGATAAAGCAGAACAGTATGACATTCGCTGCGGTGGATTCTTGTTTTAAATATTTCGATGTCGGATTCTGAAGATAATACAAAGAAAATAAAATTTCAATAATAACTTAAAATAGGGACTGTTGATTCTTTGGAAGTACGAACCTTAGCCGGTCATTATAGTGTGCCGTGATTTGATCCTCTTTGACCTTTAACGTAGAATCACAGAAGCAAGGGTTACATCAGGCTCTACTAGTGTTTAAAAACATGATACCACGCCTAACTTAGTTATTATGTGAATGTTTATTTTGACCACTTTGACTTTTTGACCATTATTAATCATGGATATTCATTGACTTCTTACAGTTGCGTACTCATATCCAAAAATATGCTTTGATGGTCCAACTTTGTTATTTGAGCATGTTTTAAGTTTGACCCGTTTGACCTTTGACTCTCCAAACCTTGACTCACAGTAATGGTTTGCCATAATGCATTTATTTGCCAGTTAGACCCTTGGCCACAGGACCTATCTTGAGTAAGGGCCTTTTGCTATGAAAGGAGTGTTAGTTATAATGGGTCACCATTAACTTTTCTCAATCGTTAAATAAAACCAATATAATATGATGCAATGCCTTACTTTGTGATTCGATCACGTTTTACTTGGTAATTTTGACTATGACTTCTGTACAGTCGGTCACTGCAAGTATGGCACGCTCCACGTATCAAATCATGGCGAGTTTCATGCGCTGTATATCGAGTTACCCGCTATTATGTCGAGTTTACGCGCTTGCCATCCAGGTTGAATCTATGTGCCGAGTTTCATAAATCATGTCCAGAATAAATCATGTCCAGAATAAATCATGCCGAGTTTTAAAAAAACTGGACATGATTTATTCAACATGTGCCACGGACATGATTTTTTTCTCAACATGAGCAAACTCGACATGATTTTTTTCTCAACATGAGCAAACTCGACATGATTTTTTTCTCAACATGAGCAAACTCGACATGATTTTTTTTTACACATACACCAAAAAATCATGTCGAGTTTTCCTCATGTTGAGAAAAAATCATGTCGAGATTTTGAAACTGGACATGATTTATGTCAAACTCACCATATAGAGAGCACAACTGCGATGGATAAGAGGGCCAAACTGGACAGATAGCGCTGTACACTCGACCATATAACGCTGCACACTCGCATATGGCGAGGAGGAAACTCTACCCAGCGCGGGAAACTCGACATGCGCGGGAAACTCGCCATGATTTGATACGTGGAGCGGTGCCATATGCCAAGAAGGTCACCGCCCCCCGACTATTCCATTTGTCACCTCAGGCCAACATGTTTAGTTGTTTCGGTTTATTTGAGCTTGTGTAGAATTCGATCTCAATTTGACCCTATATGAAGACTTACTGACTGCGTATCAAAATATTGTGGAGACTAGACACGTCATTTACAACAACATTGCTGAAATATCAACCATCAGATTGCCTTATTTGGTGCCTCAATGAATAAGATTTTTGGAATTGCTGAATAGTCTACCGAAAGAGAATGACCCACGGTTAGTTCAGCGGGTTCAAAATGTAGCTGCACTCTTGGTCCCTTAACACCAGCTCGGATCTTACCAACTGCATAGGCTTCCAACTAAACAGAGGACAGCTTTTAGGATTCTACTTCTCACCTACCATGGCATCCACGGCGCCCCTGGTGTTTCTTAGAGCTCATCCAGCTGTAAAATCCTGAAATCATTCTGCAGTGCGAGTTCAGCAGTTTTAACTCATAACGCAGCAGCATAATTTGTGGAATAAACTCCCTAACAGTATCTGCTTAGCTTTTACAATGCAATGATTAGTGCATATTCGGCTTTTGGTATGTAATGAAAGAATATAAACAACTTTTTGAAGAAAGCCTACCTAAAACCTAAATCTTCGGGTTTGATAAATATCGTAAAACTAAATGCAAGAGAATAGATGGGAACATACGAAACCTTATTTGAACAATTGAAAGAAGATAATTAAATTAGTCTAACTTTTCAGTATAATTCGGTACGAAATTACTAAAAATTGTAATTTAAAATTGATAATTTAAAACATTGGAACAATGTCAACATTGAGGTGGGACTCAACGTCAAATATGTCGGCTGACGTTGGCCCAATGTTGCGCCAACGTCAAAAATTGATTGTTGTTGACAAGTTGGGGATTGCGGACATTTTTTCTATTGCGTCCAATGTCACTTACGTAGTTGAACGCGTTGGCCCAACGTTGGGCCAACGGCGTATTGTTATCTGGGAACCTAAATCATAGCAAGAACGGACATCATCTCCAAGTACTTCTTCAAATAAAATTGCAATTTACTCTCGGAAAGGAAAGATATAAGTTTTACTCAACCGAAGTCATGGCCTGATGTATATACAGGCCTTTTTACCTTTATCTGGAGTCTATCAGCTCCACCACGAAGCCCTGATTGGAAGAATTTGGCAATGATGTTGTTCATCCGATTTAGCGTAGTCGTTCTAATGTGAGAAAAGTCACAGCCTGCGAAGATGTAAAATGTAATAAACATAAAAGCAAAAATAAAGCATTAGAGTTTGAACCAAAAATATATTTACCATACATCTTAATACTGCTTCTTCAGCGTGACCAATAAAAACTACGACGACGACGGATAAACGATACATTTACCGCAAACCGCCTCAGAAAAATCTTTACCAATGGATCATTGGGATTAGGCGGTGGGAATGGCCCCCCTAGGTCACCGGATCTAACTCCGCTAGATTTTTGGCTATGGGGTGATGTAAAGGCTTGCAATGAGGGTCCCCAAACACATTACCAAAACTACGACGACGGATTATAAACAATGCTTACTGCAATTAGGAGAACGCGTGTAAAATTGTATGTAAAATCAAGGCGTCACACATGCATCCCGGGCACCAAAATGCATCGCAAATCAGGGATGACATGTGGAAGATAGGAAGAAAATAAAGGTAAGCCAGTTAAGATAAATTAGTTTCGATGTTGCAATTGTGTTCAACCATGCCTAAGAAAATGATGCTCCGTGGACAAGCGTGTTTTGCTGACTTATTGTTCAGTGAAACATATCTTGAGAACCACTTCAACCAAAATGAACAAAAACTTCAGGTAAAAGGTTAAAATGCTCTATTACCTATTCTTTATGACAAAATAAAATCAACAGATATCAAATTACAGAAAGTGGAAAAATATCAGTTCATTTTGGGTAAAGTTTTTATTGGTCACCGGTAGTGATGACGTACTGCTACTATTAATACTACTACTACCACCACCACCACCAATAATAACCCCCTGTATTAAAGGTCCATGGCCCGATCGCTCATAGCCTCGTCCCAGGGACCCAGATTTACCGGAAGTGGTTCTAAATTTTGATATCAGAAGAAAGCTACTATTTTTTTCATTACCCTGTGAAATCTTAGGGCTAAATGATGTTTGGTTTGGATGTTATGAGCAAAAATGTGCCCCTTTTTGGTCGACCAATATTAATTTTAACACGTACTATACTCTATGGGGATTGTAACATCACAGTTTAGCTCTCACATCAAACGGTTGAAATATCGCGCGAAACTTTACAGATGGGTTCTGGCGTGAAGGCCATTCTATCAAGATGAAAAACTTATAGACTTAAATCGGACCATCCCCCTTAAATATGTGCTGTCATGTAAATTTTAAGATATGTTACAGAATGTAATGTTGAAGATTATGACTTCACATCATTTTTCGCTTTGGTATTGGCCCGAAATAATCGCCGGCTTTTGATCTAACACGTCTTTTCGATTAGTAAATTTTAAAAACAAATCCGTGTGTTTACAACAGATTTGGCCCTTAGATGACCCTCTGATGACCTCCAATAACCTTATAAGTTTTGCCATCAAATGTAATGTAAAACAAAGGCCAAATTATAATCGGGCCCGGGATTCTCAATATATTAATTCAAGAAACTTGATCATCTACAGTTTCCCGCTTTGGAGGAACTTTAAGTTTATCAGAAGAAACCTAACGGTATCAAAATCTCAACATTGAAAAAAATTGTGTCATATAAAATGTGCCATATTGTTTTAATGAGCATTGTTTACTGTATTGTGTGCAAGCCATTGCCTGCTCAGGTTGCCTTCCATTTGCCAAAACAAGGCCAAATTTAAGGGTCTTGCTACTCACTAACGCCCGTTAAATTGGGTACTAATATAAAGCTTAACATTACGAATTGCATCCCATTTCCCCATTTAATGCATTTGTATTCCTCAAAGGCTTCACTCACAATTCCGAGTCGGACGGGGGAGGGAATGTCCATCGATGAATTTTTTCTTCGCTACACATATCCACGATTACGCATGCGTGCACATATTTTTCGGCTACTACGCATGTCAGACAAAACCATTTCCAATGCATCGGGTGACTGCCTTTTCCCCTTAGGCGTCCGACGTCGCCCAATGAGAAGGCCCTGTGTCGATACGAGGCTAATTATCAGAATCTATGTTGGCGAATTTTCTGTTCACAGTTTATAGGTTTGCGAGCCAACTTAAAACATTTTAATATCATCATATCCCATAACACGATGCAATGCATAGGTCTTTTGATCACTGGATTGGTTTTTGGCGACTTACATGAAATCCACGGCTCTTTAAATGGTAGACCAGCATGTGCAGGCGAATAATATTGAGCTAGAGCTGAGTAACAGTTAGCTTATAGCCCCATTTAGGCCAAAGTGCCCCCAATCCTAAAACCTCAAAATGCAAATGTTCTTCCATTTTGTCCCGATATTTCGAGCGGGGGGCACAACTTTCCCCTACTGCCTCCGGTGGGTCCGCGACAATATTGCAAAATTATATAACACTAAAACTATTTCTGTCATTTGATTGGTGGATACCCTTATCACGTGACATAACATATCGAGACTATTTCCCCAAAATTTCACAGGAGGGGGGGAAAAAAGTTCCATCAAAAGTCTACTATTGTCCCCATCACGGGGAAATAGTTCATTTTTATGTAATTTTTCGCCTGCATTGGTATCTTGCATCGCCCATGCCTCACGGTGATTGATCTGACCCGATCACGACCCGACCTCTGACCCCGCATCAATAGATCTTCTGCTTGGAAATGTGGCGTGTTTACCGGGGTGTTTATTTCACCGCTGGGCAATTTCTGTTGAATTTTTTAACTCAAACTGGAGAAATCTCAATGCTATAGTAGACAATCATGGGGGTCTTAAGCAGTTCGAGAAATTTGTGGGAGAGAGCCGCGATTTGATTGAACCATGACGTAGACTGACAGCTGGAGGCCCGGCTTTGAGGTCATCATGAGTTGCGGTGGCAGCCGATCTTGACGAGACTTGGCAAGTTTTTTCAAATGAGTGAAATATTTTTATATGTTATATAAACAATATTGACTGCTCTATATTCGTGAAATGGTGCAAAATACCTCCCCTCGTGACTGGAGACCGGGGGCCTACTATTTTCGCCTCGACCTTCGGTCTCGGTAAAATAGTAGGCCCACGGCTCCAGTACACCTCGGGTAGTTATTTTTGCACCATTTCCCTCAATGGCAGTCCAAATTGTATACTAACTTGAAATAATCTTGTGGTATGAAGTCCATTACATTCATGGGAATTCGAGTTCTATCGGTTAATTATTTCTTTTAGTTGAAGACTCTTGTATCGTTCTGCCTTGAATGCATAGCAATGAGTTTAACGAGTCCAGACCAACACTTGGATGGTTCTTGATGATCTGGGTGAATTGATCAACCTTTTTAGAATAATTCATGGTTACGATCAATCTTCTAGTCTTGCAAAACGTTGTTACCTTCATGATATTGTGGAACGTAAAATGAAGATTTTTAGAATAGAATTACTCTTTTTTGTAGCCTAGAAAATCCTTAGTATAACGCGATCAAGAAAAATT